>ML777705.1:425023-439974 GCA_009831015.1 Picea engelmannii
GATTTTGTATTGTTCATGTTTTATGTGTGGTTGGAATAGATCTATGGTAAAGTATTTTACTAGAGTAGATTAGCAAAGAGTATTCTTGCTAGTTTATGCTTGTTGGATAGCTAAGGGTTTGAAGTATTTCATATTGTTAGTCTATTTAATATTGCTATCTATTTCCATGCTTCACATATTGATTTGAGTCTTGCAGGTTGCTTCAAAGGATTTATTGGGATAGCATCAAGAACGAGCCTACCCTTAAAACCTTCTCACACTCCTTACTTTCTTGTTCCATTTATTTTCTGCATCATTTCCATTTGTATTTCAGTTTTCTAACACTCTTAGATAGGTCAAGAATATCTATATTTTATTGGATATTTTATGTAAAAAAAATTCTGTGTAAAAATAGAATTTTTTTTGACATTTTGTGTGTGTTTTGTAGCATTTCCAACAAGCTTTTGCTTGCTGTTTTTTGCAGGTTCTTACCAGAAAGAGGGGGAAACGCTGTCCAAATCCATCTACAAGACTTCCCCAAGAACACCTCATGGTTGGTTAACTATCTCCTAACCTTTCTTCTTGTAAATCCAAGCTTTCTTTCATTATTTCATTGATTTTTTTGTGTATAATCATAAACTAACATAGTAATTTCCTACACCTTGGGGAGAAATCCCCAATATCGTTGGGCTAGGCTAGTTTTTTTTTCTTTCAAGTTATTCATTTATTTGCTTATTTAGTTGTTGGCCCCTCTTGTCCATAAGGCAAGTTTGTGTGGCCCTTTCATTTTTATAATTTGTTCTTAGTTCCAACAACCCTCTTTGGCCAACAATGGTATGCTTGCCTCCACCTTGGCCATTGTAAGTGGTTCCATCTTTTAAGTTTTCATTTTAATAAGCTAATGTGCCTGCACCTTGGGAGAGTAATCCCCAAAATCGCTATGCCTAAGGGAAACTTATTTTTTTTATGTCTACATGCTTAATGGTTTAAAATATTCTAGGTAGTCATCACATCTAAGTTTCTTTCTTTCAAGATATTTTGCTTCATATGCTTATACTCATATTGCTAAATGGTTTAATGGTTTAGGATATCTCTTAAGTGCCAAATCTATTAGTTTTCATAAATTATTTTGCTTTTTACGTTTTAAGCATATGTGATCTAATTCATGGTTTAAGTCTCACTCATTATCATGTTAAATATTTATGTTTCAAACACATCTTTCATTTAAATGCTTAACACATGTATGGATGAGTGATCTTATATGTTGAAGTTACTTTTTCTTTTCACAAGGCAAGTTGTTCTTGCCCTTTCCTTTTTGGTAATTACATGCTAATGATGATGAATGGAATAATGTGTGAATGATGGTTATCCTTTAAGTTTTCTTTTCCATTCATGCTATCTTATCTCATGGTCTAAAACATTCATTTGCAGCTTTACATTTCAAGCACTCTCTACATTCATGTTATCTTGCTTTATGGGCTAAGCTTTCACATTCATAACTTTACTTTTTCAAGCAAGTTTTATGTTATAAGTGGCAAGTTGTTCTTGCCTTAATCTCACATTTCCTTTCAAGTTTACATGTGGAGTGGTTAAGTAAATGAATGGTACATCTACTACATATTTCCATTGATGTTTTAATGTGTTAATGGTTATCAATTTTACATCTTGCAAGCACACATTTTCATCATTTTCAATTCGGCCATGTGCTAAAAAGTAAAATTTAAAGTGCATAAAACACTCTTAAAGCAACCCAACACACCTAAAGACCCACCCGAGGGTCATAATAACACTTAGACAACTTTAGGAGCTTTATTCAGCCATCTCCACCATCTAAAACGGGTTTGAGGAAAACAACGGAGGGAAGTGGTGGGGGACTGTCCCGTGATCCTCAAGGGGATCCTCTCTGGGAAGTACTCTTACTGTCAAGGCTGACCTAGGAAGCTAGGGTGGGCCTCATTTCCTTACTATCTTGAGCACCCGACAGTCATTTGGCCAAGGGATGAGGAAGTTTAAAGCACCAACATAGTTTAGGGGGAGGGAAAATAAAATTTATCTAACTTTTAAACAACTCCTTAAACATCTAGTTGCATAGATCATATTTGTTGTGTTAGGGGACTTAGATGTATGCTTAGGAACACACATTGATGATTACTTCATGCTTTTAATGTCACATTGCAACTACATGGTTTATCTCTTTCAAGTTGTTATGAGCATATGAGTTAATCATTGTATATCTTTTGGTTCATTTGTCTTATGGTGTGATTCAAGAAGGGGTTGAGTATCCCACTTGGGGAGGCATCACCTTCTTTGAGTCTTGAGTGCTTTTATGGTTTCCAGTGAAGGCAGTCCAATAGAGTAAGTGCTATTTGGGCATGTTTGGCTCATGTGTTGATCTCACTTACATCTTCTTGTATCTTTGTATTTACTTGTATCTTGTGTAATCATTGTATGATCATTATTCTTTTGTAAGTAATTGTAACCTTTGATTTGTGGATAGATTAAATTATTTCATTTATAAACACTTTGTAATAAACCACCCTCAAACTTAGTTGACCCCATTACCCAACATTAGGCACTAGTCTTAGTTGACTCATGGAAAGGGTTGATTGACATATAGATAGAATTGCACTTTGCATTTGCTGCATTAGCATCTTAGGCTAGTTTTCCCCTTTAGCCTTTAACAAATTAAAACTAACTCCTAGAAACTTAAACACTAAAATCAATCTAGTAACTAGGGACTACCCCCCTTGGCTTCCCTAGGAGTAAGCCTTGAAGGAAGAGGTTCCAGTCAAGGTGACAGTGTGGACTGAGAACCTAGGCATTGTGCCTCCGAGGACACACTAAGTGAGCCGGACTTAGATCACGTTAGCAAGTGTGTATTAGGATAGCAACACACACTATTGTCCATGCAGGAAGCAAACATTGAGGTTGAATCCAATATTTTGGCATCAGACATATTAAAGACTAGATTCGATAAAGAGAAGAAAAAATAGAGAGAGGATTCCCCTGCCTCCTCTAACTCAGCCACATCTAATCAAAAACTTGATGAAATGACCAAAAATGTCAACGATTTGACTTCTAAAACAACTAAGCAACCAAACAAGTATTTTCAAGGGACTGGTAATAGAAATTAGTTCATAAGGCCTAATAATGCCCCTCAAATAATGCAGAGAGAAAGGAGGAATGTTGATGATCAAAGGGTAGGGCCTCCTTTCCAAAACAATAAGATTGAGGATATGGATCCATACAATGATGATGTGGATGATATTGTTGTTCTTTTCAATGAAACATATTATTATACCAGCCACTTAACACAACAAGAATATGAGGTAGCACAACTTTCAAATCAGTTTGATAATCGAATAGGGGAGGAGGGAGTTATTCAAGGACAACCCAAGAAGAAATATGATTTGAGGATGAGAGAAGGGGCCCCCAAAGACACTACCTCTGATCAAAATAAACAAGATGAATCTCCTCCCAATCCAAATCCAAGTAAATGTATGTCATCTAATACTCAACAACTTCCCCCATCAAAACCTGCAGTCCTTGAACTAAAGGAAGATGATAGGCCACCAACCTCTTTTAGCCTAGAACATGAGTTGAGAAAGATCAAGATCCCTATGCCTTTTAAATAATTGTTAAAAAACGAACCTTTCAAACAATCCATCATGAAATTTTTGCAGCCAACTCCTTCTAGTGTATCTTCTGATGTAATAAGTCTGCAGGATGAAAACCCAACCATTATTGTGGGTCCACACATTGAGGATGGATCTGATGATTCTCCTTCATTATATATATATTTGAATGTCCATGATAAGATCCTGCATAACTATTTTATGGACTCAGCAGCCTCTCACAATGTCATGCCCAAATTTATTATGGAAGAACTAGGCATGGAGATTACGAAACCTTACCAAGACCTGTACTCCTTTGATTCTAAGAAAGTAAAATTTATGGGATTGATAAAGGATATGGTGGTTTCTTTGTCACGGTTACCCATGAAGAGTGTAGTGAGGGACATTATGGTGGCTGACATTCCCCCAAAGTTTGGTATGCTCTTATCCAAAACTTGGGCTAAGAAGGTTGGAGAATCATTGCAAATGGACCTCACTTATGCCACCATCCTTGTTTTTGGAGGAGAACATAAAAGGTTATACAGAGAGGTGAGGTTGGCCTGCATTTTTAGTGACCATCAAAACCTAGGAAATCATCCCATTTATTTTGTTGAGGATGAGATCGACTCATCATATTTTCATTTAAATGATGATGAACCTAAAATATCAGTTAGCCAATGCAAAGATCAACCACTAACAGGTCAACAAAATAGAGTATGGAAGATTTATTTTGATGGATCTTCATCAAAAGAAGGATCTGGTGCAGGTATACTCCTCATTTCCCCTTCAGAAGAAGTAATAACCCTCTCTTATAAGATGGAGTTTGAAACTACTAATAATATAGCTCAATATGAAGCTCTAGTATTGGGATTGAGGGATGCCAAAGACATGGCCATTGACTGTCTAGAAGTTTTTGGTGATTCCAAGTTGATCATTAATCAAGTGAGGAACATTTCTCAAACTAAGAAATAGAGGCTAAAGCAGTACAAAAATGAGGTATGGGATCTGATCGATAATTTATTTATAGCATTCAACATTTCCTTCATTCCCAGAGAGAAGAATCAGAAAAAAGATTATCTGGCCTTAGCTTCTAGCACCTTCATGTTAAGGTTTAAGCTATTATTAGGTTTAGTTTCATTTCACTAGATAATCATAGCATAGATAGGATCACTGAGAAATACACAATCACAAGAGACACATCATTTATCCTACGAATCCCTTATGTGGGGAGAAAACCCAACAAAAACTTCAATAATATAGATAGCCAATACAGTGCCAAGAGATAACTCAAACAAATACAGAAGGTCATCTCCCAAGAATGTGCTTCTCTCTCTCATATTTCTTCTCCAACTACATCTACGAACTTTTGCTCTGATGAACAAGTGAGTGTGTGTCCAAATGAGGCGCTAACATCTTTATTTATACAATATGGCACGTGTGTACGGAGGTATCTTTTCACTGGCAAGGCCGACTTCTCATTCTTCCTATTACAATTAGGGTTTGACCAATCCACAAAAGGGGATTTGGTCATTTACAATACCCAACATGATCAATCTACAAAAGGTTGTTGGTCTAATGAATACTACATCAATAATAATTAGAATACTCTTTACAGTTACAATATTTCAACACTCACCCTTAACAAGAAGGGTATTCTACAATAGCATTAGGCAAGAGAGAGGACAACATCATCAACAACATCTTGGAACACTGACTAGTATATCTATAAATCATCGGAAGTTTTTATCATCATCAACATAGTCATTCACAAGAGAGAGCTGGAATGATATCATCATCTGCATCAACATGGATTAGTATGAAACTAATACATCATCATCACAACACGAGGTTGGTCACATCATCATAGCACGAGGCTAGCACATCATCACGACAATTAATCAGGAACAACATCACAACAATTAAGCTAGCACATCATCACAACAATTAAGCTGGCAACACCACAGAACAATTAATCTGGAATCACAATAAAACAATTAAATTGGCAACACCACACAACAATTAAGCTGGAATCGCAACACAACAATTAAATTGGAAACACCACACAAAAATTAAGCTGGAATCACAACACAACACTTAATCTAGCAACACCACACAATAATTAAGCTGGAATCACAACACAACAATTAAACTAGCAACACCACACAACAATCAAGTTGGAATCACAACAAAACAATTATGATGGCAACACCACACAACAATTAAGCTAGAATCACAGCACTAGGTTGGCACATCAACACAACACGAGGCTGGAATATCATTAGCACGAGGTTGGCATCATAGCACTAGGCTGGAAACATCAACACAACACTACTCCCCCTTTCAAAGGAGTTCCTTCAGACTACACCAAGCTTATCTCGAAGGTTCTCAAACTTTACATGAGATAGAGGTTCGGTCAACACATCATCAACCTGTTCATCCGTGCTAACATATTGGAGCTTTATGGCTCCTCTCTGCACCATGTCATGGATGTAATGATAGTGGATCTCTATGTGTTTTGAATTGTCATGGAACACATGGTTCTTTGTCATCTTTATACAGCTATGGTTATCACATAGGATCATGGTTTCTTCCATATCTAGATCGAATAGACCAGTCAACAACTTATGAAGCCATATGGCTTCACAACTGGAAAAACATGTAGTAATGTATTTTGCTTCCACTGTATTGAGAAAAAATTCTTGATTTCTTCCTACTCTTCCATGATATCATGGTTGATCCCAAACTGAAACAACATCTTGAAGTGCTCTTCCTATCAGAGACACTTTCAGCCCAATCTGAATCAGTGTACCCACTCAGTCTGAAGTCATGATCTCCATCATAACTGAGACTACAATCTAATGTACCCTTAAGGTACCTCATCACATGTTTTGCAACAACTAGGTGAACATGTCTAGGTTCTACCAGAAACTGACTCAAGGTGTTCAAGGAAAAACAGATATTTGCTCTAGTGTTTTTCAGATACATCAATGATCCAATGATCTATCTATACAGTGTGGCATTAATCAATTATGATGAAGTGTTGACCAGAAGCTTCAACTTCGTTTCCATGGGTGTATTCATGGACTTGCACTCCAACATATCAAATCTCTTTAGGATTTCAACTGCATACTTCCCTTGGTTAAGGAAGATTCTCACTGGGCTTTGCCATACCTCAATACTTAAGAAATAATGCATTAGGCCAAGGTATTTCATCTCAAATTATGCAACGAGATTCTTTTTACATTTGGTGATGATATTTTCTTCTTGAGTTAAGAATAAGTCATACACATACAACAAAAATATCACCAGCTCATCATTCATAACCTTGAAGTAAAGGTTAGAATCAACTTTACTCTTGGTAAAGCCCAAGCTCGTCAGAAAATTGTCGATCCTTCCAAACCAAGCTCTAAGAGCTTGCTTCAACCCGTATAAAGCCTTTTTCAACTTGAAGACTTGAGTCTTCCTGTATTCAACTTCAAATCCTTGAGGTTTTTCTATATATACTTCTTCTTCGATGACACCATTTAGGAAAGATGTCTTTACGTCCATATGGTGTAACTTCCACTTCATCTTAGCTGCAAGGGCTATGATGGTTCTGATCGAAGTGTATCTAGCTACAGGAGTGAATGTCTCTTCATAGTCAATGCCTTTTTTTTTAGAAAAGCCACGACTGACAAATCTTGCTTTATACTTCTCAATACTTCCATCAACAACATTTTTTATTTTGAAAATCCATCTGGAAGATACCACATTCTTGCTCTTTGGTCTAGGAACTATTTCCCATACATCATTCTTTATTATGGATTGATATTCTTCTTTCATGGCATCTGACCATTCTTCTGAATGGATTCTTCAAAGTAGGTAGTCTCCTTCTCTAGGATATCACACATAAAATTCATATAACTGGAGAATGGCTTAGGTCTCTTCACTTGTCTCGTGGTTCCTTTGGGAATACCATAATTCTCTCCATCTTGAATAAGCTCCCTAGCCCAAGAAAGCTTTCTCTTATGGGAGATCATCATCTGAGGAGGTTCTTGAAATTCTACCATGTCATGATCTTCTAGAATTTCCTCATAAGGGGAATCTATGACTTCCCTCACTGGTTCTACAACTCTAGGAACCTCCCTCATTGATTATGAAAATCTGGGAGCTATAGGTTCCTCTTCATATTCTTATTCAAGTTGGAATCTTCTTCATCAAAGGTCACATCCCTGTTGATATCAATATGATGGTGACCTAGTATATAAATCCTGAAGGCCTTGGAGACCTCACAGTATCCAACAAATATTCCCTTCTTTCCTGAAGGGTCCATCTTGTTTCTCTTCTCTTTCGGAATATGTAGAAATACTGGGCAGCCAAATATTTTGAGATGGCTTACTTCTGGTTTCTTTTCGGAGAACATCTCTTCAGGGGTGTTGAACCCAGGTGCACTATGGGACAATAATTTAAAGGTTTTTCACATATACTATTTTTTTTGATGATTTTGCCCATAGGCATATTGGAAGATCTTGATCATGTATCATGGTCTTCACTACTTCCATTATAGTTATGTTCTTTCTTTTTTCCACACCGTTTTGTTGAGGATTGTAAGGAGTGTTGAGATCCCTCTTAATCCCTACATCTTTGAAATATTTTACAAACTCTTTTGAGGTGTATTCTCCTCCATTATTTGACCTGATTATCTTGATATTTCTTTCAGAAAGATTCTCTATCAAGGATTTGAATTCCTTGAATTTACTGATCACTTCATATTTTGATTTCAAAAATTAAACCTAGGTCTTACGAGAATAATCATCAATAAAAGATATATAGTATACATACCCACTGATGGAGGATGATGGCATTGGGCCACACACATCTAAGTGAATGAGTTATAAGACTCCTTATGCTTTACTATATCTCTTCGAAAAAGGGTTCTTGATGTTCTTCCCTTGTGCGCATCCATCGCACACACATTCATGGTCAACCTTGAGTTTTTGCAGACCTTTGAATGACTTGCATACATATGGTAATGCCTTGTAGTTGATGTGGGATAATCTTCCATGCCAAAGTTCACATGGATTCTCAATGGCATGGGTCATGGAAGCTTCTGAGTGACCCTTTAGCTTATACAAGCCACCTTCTTCTTTTCCAATGATGTTTGCTTCTTTCATGGTTTTTACCTTAACCCACATAAGAACTTCTCCATCTATAAAGTCTATTTTGAAGCCTTTCTTTTCTAAAGTTTATATGGAGAGTAGGTTCTTAGTTAAACCTAGTACATAGGGCATGTCCTTCATCTTCATTGGAGTCCCTGAATTAAGCTTGTATTTTGATTCTCCCCCTCCCTTGATAGGGTATTGATAATCATCTCCAAGTGAAACTTTCTGAGAAAATTATTTTTTGAAAGGAAAGAGAGGATATCTCTTTGACCTGTCATGTGCTTGGAAGAACCACTATCAATGATCCAACTGTCCTCTCTAGGTGATACTAATCCTGAGAGGGATGAGATTAAGACATAGTCTTCAATGCGTTCTCTTATCATCTTTGCGAGTGGCTCTTCATCTTCAACTGCATGGGCATGGTGCCTCTTATTTTTCCTCTTGTATTCTTCTCATCTAGCTAGAAAATGTCTCACAATATGTCCCATATTATCACAATGGTAGCATTGGCAAGATGATAAGTCTCTTTCTTTTCTTTGTCCTTTCTTCTGGAACCTTTTAGGTTGAGATTCTTTATGTATGAATTTGTTTTTGGGGTAAGACTCTTTATGAGTTTCTTTCTGGAAGTAAGACTTATTTATTCCTCTTTTAGTGTGAGTAGCTAGGGATTGTTCTTCATCTCTGGATAGTAAATATTCTCGGTTAGCTACTCTCAATTCTTCTTGAATGCATTCTTCCCAAAGACTATCGAATTGTAGTTTCTCCTTTCTAGCACAAATAGTTTGGATGAATGCATCCCAAGGTATTGTGAGACCATTAAGGGCCGTAATTATGAGTTTGTATTTGTCTATAGTATCTCCAATAGCTTCTAGCTATTCTTTGAATTCAGATATTCTAGAGAAATATTCCTAGATCGCTTCTCCTTTCTGCATCCTTGTATTCTTGAGTTGAGTTCTTAGATTCATCTTCTGGTTTATATCATTTCCTTCATATAATATGGTTAGGGCATCAAACATTTATTTTTGAGTCTTCTTTGAAGACACTTGAGGAATCAAGTGATCTTTGATAGAATCTACAATGATTATTTTATCCCTGATCGTGTCCTTTTTGTGCTTTGCTTTATCTGCAACATCGTCGGGTTTCGGTACTTCTTCTTTGAAGAATCTTGCTAGTTAATTCTCTTAAAGAATGAATCCAATCCTATACTTCCAAAAACAAAATTTTTCCACTCCTTATAGCTTGTCAACAAGCTTAGTGCTTGAAAACATCTTTTACCTAGAGCTAGGAAAATGACTAGAAAATGAAAATGCTCAAAATTGAATTCTGAACTTACCAGGAGGTGCACTTGGTTGAGGTGAGTAGCATGGTGTGGTTAGATTTCAGAAAATCCAATTTTTACCCCTTCAAACTAGATCAACAGATTTATGGGCTGGTGCTTCTGGTTTTCTGGTACTTTTGGTACTTCTGGTACTCTGGTTTTATGGTACTTTGTGAAAACTAGGGTTTCACTTTTCAGGGAGCTAACCACTGAAAAGTTGCATTGAGGATGCCAAAGTGATCCTTGAGGAAGGGCACTTTTCTAGATGGTTTTGGGGCTGAAATACTTCTTCAATAAAAATCCCTAATTTGCATGTACAACAATAGTGACATTTTTCTGTTTCTCTTGTGAAAGATGCTCTCTTCAGCTTAGCTCTAAAACCATGTTAATATTTAAGCTATTATTAGGTTTCTTTTCATTTCACTAGATAACCATAGCAGAGATAGGATCACTGAGAAATACACAATCACAAGAGACACATCATTTATCCTGGAAAACCCTCATGGGGGAGAAAACCTAGCAAAAACTTCCTTAATATAGATAGCCAATACAATGCCAAGAGATAACTCAAACAAATACAGAAAGTACTCTCCAAATAATGCACCTCTCTCTCTCTCTTCTTTCTTCTCCAACTGTAGCTCCAAACTTGTTCTCTGATGAACAAGTGATTCCAAATGAGGTGCTAGCCTCTTTATTTATACAATCTAGCACGTGTGGATGGAGGTTTCTTTTCACTGGCAGGGCCGACTTCTTATTTTATGTGGTTATAACCACCTCTAATATATTCTGGGGCCAACTTCTCATTCTTCCTATTACAATTAGGGTTTGACCAATCCGCAAAAAAAGGATTTGGTCGTTTACAATACCCCACATGATCAATCTACAAAAGGGGATTGATCTAATGAATAATACATCAATAATAATTAGAATATTATTTGCAGTTACAATATTTCAACACTTCAGGCTTCTCATTGGCCCAAATATCAAATATTAGGTGGAGATCAAACATAGAAAAGCCATACCAGACAACATAAATCACTAGCAGGTCTTGAGTGATGATTTGGAGCTATAGACATTTCTACACACCATTGATGAATTATACAATATCTCAATCAACCGAGAAGGCCAAAAAGGTGAAAATGATGAATTACAAGATCAATAAGCATCTCCTCTGCTGAAGATAGTGGCTGGTCATAATATTGTGGAGATGAAAACCAACCATATTCCAAGAGGACTAGTGCCATTGGAAATGTTTTTTTATAGTAATGATGTTTACAAAGGAGCTTCCATGAAGATTCAATAAGAAGAGGTGGTAGAATTCAATATTGGGACCATTGAGAATCCCAAGATCATCAAGTTGTCCAAAGCAATAGTTGCAAAACAAAAGCGTAGGTATGTTAGTTTCATAAAAAGGTTTGTTTATATCTTTCATGGTCCTATGAATATTTGAAGACATTTGACGCTGACATCATCCAGCACAAGATCCCCTTAAAGGATAGCTCCAAGCCATTTAGACAGAAGGTTCAAAAATTCAATCCCATGTTAATGTCCGTAATTGAGAAAGAGCTAAAAATAATGTTGGATACCAAGATTATTGTACCATTGAGGTACTTGAGATGGGTGGCCAACTTAGTACCTGTAAAAAAAAATGGGGAGATACTCTTGTGTGTTGACTTCAAAAATCTCAACAAGTGTTCTCTAAAGGGAAATTACCCCCTCCCCAAGATGGATCATATTTTACAAAGGGTGGTAGGTGAACACAAAATTTCCTTGTTACATGGATACTCTGGTTATAACCAAATAACAGTGTGTGAGGAGGATAAAGAAAAAACAACATTCACAACCCCATGGGGAAAATTCATGTATGACAAGATGCCCTTTGGGTTGATGAACACAGGGGCCACCTTTTAGAGGACCATGGACATCATTTTTGTGGGGGATGACATCACCATTTTCTCCAAGTCTGATGATGAACATTTGCAGCATCTGGAGAAGGTTTTCAAGAAATGCAGGAGGTATGGAATATCCCTAAATCCTACAAAGTCTCACTTTTCCATGCCAGAAGGAAATCTCCTGGGCCACATCATATCAGCAGGAGGTATAAAAATTGATCCAAAGAGGGTTTGTGCCATTCCAGAGATTGAGATCCCCAGAAACAAAAAGGTTGTCCAATCTTTCATTGGTAAGATAAGCTTCCTTAGACATTTTGTGCCAAATTTTGCTGAAATTTTGAACCCTATTACTAACATGTTGAAGAAATATGTTGTGATAAAATGGTCCTTGGAGGAAAAATCATCTTTCCAAACAATCAAGTAGGATTTAGTTGAAGTCCCTTTGTTATCCATTCTAGACTATACCAAATATTTCTTCATCTTTTCCTTTGCTTCAGAAGAAACCATTGTTGGTGTATGTAACACCCTGTTTCCCCCAGTTTGTAAAAATAACTGGACTGGCCCAGAACTGTGGAAAACTCATGAATGTGAATATGTGATGTGAATAGAACTTATGGAAAAGGTCAATGATTGTGAATAACATTATGAATTTATATTACAGGACTGATGAGAGGGGATGTGCTAGAAAAGAGACCACGATGGCGGTGGAAGGAACCTGGAAAGGTGGCGTTAACTTCCACCGAGAATTGATACTGTATTTGGACTTCACTGGCCCAGAGAACCAAAAGCAGCTTGCTGGCCATGAATTAAATGCCTCGTAGGCTGGTAGGTGGATGGCTCCTCAAGAATTAATGAGGGATGGGGAGGTGAACTACCCATCCGTAGAGCTGTCAGGCCTGACTAGCGTGAGGGAAATTGTGCCACACGTAACCTCGCAAGAGGATAAGGCAAGGGGTAGAAGCAATTGGGGGCAGACATGAGGGGAAGAAGAGAACTCTGGAAATATGCAGAGTGAGTGATAGCAGAGAGGAAGGAGAGTAACCTTTGCTCCTGGTCACTAATAAATAGAGACACAGTCTCACAACATCGTGGTCTCAGCTCAGGGGTGGCTAGTGGTAAATCTGCTGGGAGTCGTTGAGCCTACAGTTGGGTGGAAATGAGCACCCCTCTTAGCAATTCCATAACCCCTAGTGTTACTTTCTGATAAGTGTTTTGTCTTTGACATCTTGAAATATATGTATGCTGACATTTATGAACATAAGCTATGAAATCGTGAATGACTTCATTAAAAGAATGATTGTTTGGTGTCTTGATTAGTAATGGTAGTTGTATGTTTATATGGAAAGATCATGTGTGGCCTATGCTCTCTTAAAATTGTTATTTATATGCATGTTGATCTAATTTAGACTTCATTCCTGGTTCTCGAGAGAGAGATACCCTTAACTACCTTAGATAGTATCCTGGGTAAACCTCCCCATAGATATACCCTTCTTGAAAAGCCCATCAAGAATTGGGAAAGAGAATGTGAAGGCATAAGGCCTTAGTAACCCTGCATGAGGAGGAATGATCCTCTTGAAAACTTGAGATGGCAGCATAAGGATGAAGTATCGAATCGACGGATGAGATCCCGTCAGGAGATCTGGGGTCACTCATGACCATCAGATAGGAAGAAGAAGCTAGAAGGACAAGTACCTTAACCCTAAATAGGTGTTGATCGACAGAAAATATTCCGTCGGGAAATCTGCGGTCACACACGACCGTTGGATTGGTAGGAGAAAGTAGGGTGTTAAACGCCTTACCATTTGGTTTCTCTGTGTCTTCGTGGGTAGCAAAGAAAATCGGGACCATAGATCCCCAAGTTCCATGGGAGTATCTGGACCATCGATTTTTTCTATGTCCAAGGAGTCATGGAAGAATGCACAGGTAAGAACAAATCTGAGTTGCCAGATCTCGGCTAAAAAACCCAACAACCGTTGGATTTGTCAGGAGATACCTGAGGGTTAAAACCCTAGTGAATAAGGGTGAAAGCCCCAAAATAGATCTGGACCATCTGATTAAGGGGGCCACGTGTCATGAGGTTGCCCATTTCGGGAAATCGGGAATCACGGGATCGGGAGTCCTGTTGTCGAGAGTTCAGGACTTTCCATGGTGAAAACCTTGAAATAGATTTGGGTCATCCAATTTAAGGAGGCCATTTGTCGTGATATCTCCCATTTCGGGAAATCAGAAATTGCGGGATCGAGAGTCTTGGTGATGAGAGATTGGGACTTTCCATGGTGGAAATCCCGTGATAGATATGAATTGTCTGAATAACGGAGGCCACGTGTCGAGAGATTAACTGCATCGGGAAACAAGGGATCAAGAATTCAAGAGTCCCGTGATTGAGAGTTTGGACTCTCGTGATGATAAATCCCGATGAATGGATGAGATTCTTTCGGAGCAACTCATGGTCTGTAATGATCGTCAGATGAGAGGAAGAGACGTCAACTTTAAGCCGGGGCACGAATACGCCTTAGGGTAAGTAACGAGTAGATCTAGACGGCCAGAGTCCACCTGCCCAGATCTATGGCTGAGGTTTCATTCTGGATCCCCCTTGTTATTCTGCCTTTAGCGGTTGGGGGGGGGTATGGAATCGGACGTGCAACTCTCAAACGGTTGAGATTAATTCACCTTGATCAATGGTGCTCAGGTGAATTTCAGACCTCCCTTGCCATTCTGCCTTTAATGGGGGGGGAGGGTCCGGAATAGTGTGGTGTGTGAAGTGGGGCCCCCTCCTATCATGTCGACTATCGTTTCGCATTTCCCCTTTGCCATCTGTACTCCACTTAACCATGCGACGGGGCCTGTTCTCATTGGATGTTCTCTAGCCCTGTTGGGATTCATCCCTATTGGTCGGTCGCTAGCCCTGTTGGGTTTCGGCAGCTGTAGAGTTGAGTGATTCGACATTCCTATGGCACCAAGGTGAGAAATACAAAGAGGCTCCATGATTATGTGACATGTGATCACG
>ML777705.1:440079-460714 GCA_009831015.1 Picea engelmannii
TGTGCTCTGTAGGTAATTCAGGGGCTTGGATTCTGCAGAAGTCTAGAAAAATTCAATTGAGGTAGTGGGAATGTGACAATTTGGTATCAGAGCATGGTTACAACACTCGGCCTAATTGGGCTCATGAATAAGTTCGCATAAGATTCGTACGAAGCACTCCTACGAGGAGTAACCTAACTTAACTCTCTTGTCCCGGATTAAAACTTGGAAACGAGAACCCGACTGTGTATGCATGTAAAAAAGTTATAAATTTATGTGCAGGTTATAAAATGTATCTAACTCTTGACTAATAACCAGCGTTTGTCTTTTCACCCAAGCGGACGATCAACCGCGAGAATTTACAGATGCAGAGAATGGTGACTCACCAAGAGATGGGAGAAGGCTCCCACAATAGAGAGGAAGAGTCTAACGAAAGAAGAGAAATAGGAACCCCTCCAGATCTAACCGAGACTGTGAGGAGTCTCATGGTTGAATTGCGAAGCTGCAAGGCCGACAATGAAAGGATGATGAAAGAACAAGAAAAGAAAACATGCAGTTTTACTGCAGATATTATCCGACCTACAACGAAAAATGCGGCATGAACTCGAGATGTAGAAACATGGTCGTATCAGTGGCCATACTGAGAGGAGCACCTCAAGAAAGGTCCACCCCAGAGGTAAAGGACCAGTGCCAGACGATTCCTCTGAGAAGGAAGCTGGCGATTCAGAAGGCTCTTTCAGCAGCAGGACCAGTTCCTATTCCCAAAGAAAACAAAAGAAACAAAAGACTTCCAAGGGTCATAAATTTGAGGAATTCAGAAAGGCCAAACCTCCCTCCTTCGACGGTGATATAAAGAAGGGAGAGGAAGCTGAGGCCTGGCTACTTGGGCTGAAGAAATATTTTAGAGTCCATGAATTTTCAGAGAATTTGAAGGCCCGAGTGGCCACTTTCAATCTGAACGAAAAAGCTTCCATCTGGTGGGAAGATCTTAAGAATATGAAAGGGGTTTGCGAGGAGGACCAGTCCTAGAAACAGTTTGAGAAGTACTTCTAGATGAAGTATTTGTCGGAAAGATATTTCGGCAAGAAGGCTAAAGAGTTTTATGAACTCAAACTGGGGAAACTCACTATAAAGGAATATGTCAACAAATTCCTTGACTTATTGAGATATGTACCCTACATCAAAGCAGAGAAGGCGAAATCACAACGCTTCATCAGTGGGCTACCCAAGGAATACCGGAACCAAATTGAATTTGATGAGCCAAAGACCTTAGAAGACACTATTCGAAAGGCAACATATTGTCATGAACAATATGAACATCGGGCAGAGTCTCGTGGAGACTGGAAACAGAAGAGTGGGTCGAGATTTTCGAAAAAGGGGATCAAATCCTCAAGATTTAAGAACTACAAGAAGAACCCTAGAATGAACTCTCCAACCCAGAGTGTACTCCAGCAGAACTTTGCCTCGGTGGATGAAAACAAAACTTCTGGACCTATACCAGTGAAGACTAATAACCCAAAGAGAGAACCTCTGAAATGCTGGGGTTGCAGAGAAGAGCATCTCCTGAGAGACTGTCCACACCAACAACAGAACATTCAAAGATTTTATAACATTGAGGAAGCTACCACAGTCAATGATGTGGCAAGGAGTGTGTTGCAGATTTATGCAGCCTTGGATAATAACCAAGCTGATCACCAAGCTTCAGTGGTGGAGATAGAAGGTATGATTTTCAACCATCTACTGTCGATTTTGATTGACCCTGGTTCAAATTTGAGTTATATAGCCCCTAGAACTGTTGATAAGTGTAAGCTACAGCCATGAAAGCAAACCAATCCATGGTTGGTACAGTTAGCCACTGGCACCAAAAGAAAGGTAGTAGAGGTCATACCAGCCTACCATTTAATGTTGGGTGAATTCCCCACCCAAGAAACCCTTAACGTATTACCCCTGGGATCATACGATTTGTTGATTGGTATGGACTGGCTAGCCATCCATAAATACAGACTAGACTGTTACCATAAAACCGTAGAATGTGTGAGCAAAGAAGGAAAAAGGATAACCCTCCAAGGGATCCGAAAACTGGTATCGGTGAGGCAAATATCAGCCCTACAAATGAGAAAGTATTGTCGAAAGGGATGTCCCCTATATGCAATATAGGTGTCGAAAACAATCAAAGGTGATAAACCAAGCTCTGAGGATCACCTTATTCTGAGAGAATACAGAGATGTGTTTCTGGAAGATGTACTAGGTCTACCTATGAGAAGAGACATTGACTTCTTGATAGAGCTCGCACCAGGAGTGGTGCTGGTGTCTAAGACACCCTACCGAATGGGCACACCTAAGTTAGTTGAACTCAAATTACAATTGAAAGAAATGATGGATAAGGGTTATATTCGACCCAGCATGTCCCCATGGGGAGAACTAGTTCTGTTTGTGAAAAAGAAGATGGCACCCTTAGACTATGTATAGATTATAGACAACTCAATAAAGTAACCATAAAGAACAAGTACCCCTTGCCCAGGATCGATGATCTATTCGATCAGTTGGGAGGTGCGTCTATTTTCTCAAAGATTGACTTGAGGTCGGGATACCATCAAGTTTGAATCAAGGGTGAAGACATCCATAAAACCACTTTCTGGACACAGTATGGGCACTATGAGTTTGTGGTAGTGCCATTTGGGTTAACCAATGCCCCTGCCACTTTCATGTGCTTAATGAACAATGTACTCAGTAAATTTTTAGATAAATTTGTACTAGTTTTTATTGATGACATATTAATCTACTCTAAGAATAGAGAATAACATGAAGAGCATCTTAGAATTGTGCTCCAAGTGCTAAGAGAGCATTAGCTCTATGCTAAATTCAGAAAATGTGACTTCTTTCAGAAGAAAATACATTACTTGGGACATGTTCTGTCTGAGGAAGGGGTAGTAGTAGATCCTGACAAGATCATGTCTATCATGGAATGGCCTACCCCAAAGGATGTTTCAAACATCAGATCCTTTATGGGATTAGAAGGATACTATAGGAGATTTATAAAAGGATTCTCCAAGATTGGTTGTCCAATCACTGCCCTCCAGAAGAAGGGGACAAAATTCCTGTGGACCCAACAATGTGAAGAAAGATTTCAAAATATGAAACATCTACTGACCCATGCACCCGTGTTGAAAATCCCTGACCCAGAATCTGACTTCCTTATGTGCACATATGCCTATAAAGAAAGGCTCATAGGAGTACTTATGCAGAAAGGAAGTGTGATCTGCTATGAATCCCAAAAATTGAACGAACATGAAGTCAACTATGTGACTCATGATCTAGAACTGGCTGCCATAGTGCATGCCTTGAAAATGTGGAGGCACTACCTCTTGGGAAGAAAATTTGTACTTATGACAGATCACTGTGGATTGCGATATTTGTTTGACCAACCAAAGATCAATGCTAGACAAGCTAGATGGATGGCCCTCCTTAGCGAATTTGATTTCAAAATCAAACACATTAAAGGGAAAGAAAATAGGGTGGTCGATGCCCTTAGCAGAAGCATGAAAACAATTCACCTGGTAGCGGTGAGTACCTATGAGACAGATGTCAAGAATAGAGTTAGAAATGCACAGGAGACAGATCCCTTTGTTCAGACTGTGACCCTGTACCTACAACAAGAACCCTCTGGAGTAAATTCTGAAGGCTACCAGATGACTGAAGGAGGTCTACTCACTTACATATATAGACCGTACATTCCAAATTGTGATGACTTGAAGAGGTTCATTATGGATGAGCTACATAAAAGACCATACACTGGTCACCTAGGATACCAGAAAATGATCACTGCCACCTGGAAACAATTTTATTGGCCTGGATTGAAGAAAGACATAGCCAAATATTTGTCCCAATGCATAGAGTGCCAACAGGTTAAAGCAGAACATCGACACCCAGCAGGACTATTACACCCTTTACCCATCCCAGAATGGAAATGGGAAACCATCTCCATGGATTTTATCACTGAATTGTCAACTTCAACCAAACAGAATGATGCCATTATGGTAGTGGTGGATAAACTGAGAAAGTCTATTCATTTCATCCCCATCAAATCAACCTGTAAAGTGATAGATATCACCCAGGTATTCATGAAATAGGTATTCAGACTGCACGGTATGCTGAAAGAGATAGTGTCTTACAGAGACACCAAATTTACTTCCAATTTTTGGAAATCACTGATGGCTGGTTTAGAGACCAAATTGTTGTTTAGCACCGCCTATCACCCTCAAACCAACAGGCAGACAGAAAGAGTGAATCAGATATTAGAGGATATGTTAAGAATGCATGTAATGCATCAACCCAAGAAATGGGAAGACTACCTGCCATTGGTAGAATTCGCCCACAACAACGGCTACCAAGCATCCTTAAAGATGAGTCCCTTCGAGGTCCTCTATGGTAGGCCATGTAATACTCCAGTCAGCTGGAGTAATCCTATAAATAGGATTTCTTTTGGACCTGACATTTTGAAAGAAATGGAACAACAAGTGACTCAGATAAAACAAAATTTGAAGGTCTCTCAGAACCAACAGAAAAGTTATGCTGATCAAAAGAGAATTCCAAGAGAGTTCAAAATGGGAGACCATGTATATCTCATAATTAAGCCTAGAAGGAGTTCCCTGAAAATGGCAGCTTGTGCCAAGTTGGAACCCCGGTATTGTGGACCCTTTGAGGTTCTAGATAGAGTGGGACCTGTAGCCTATCGGCTAGCACTTCCTCCCACAGTAAAAGTACATAATGTTTTCCATGTTTCATTATTGAAGAAATATGCACATGATGCTAATCATATAATTAATTGGTTTGTGATCCAAGTGGAACCGGAGGGAGAATTTCTACCAGAACCCGAATGCATATTGGACAGAAAGGAAACCTCGCTCTAAAACCTAACCATTGCACAGGTAAAGGTGCAGTGGAGACATTTTGGCCCAGATGAGGCTACATGGGAAATGGAGGATGCCATGAGACAGGCATATCCAATTTTTTTTACTTATGTACATGCAATTCATGTTAAAAGATAAGAAAATCAAGGACAATGTTCCTTTAAGGGGGAGGGAATTGTAACACCCTGTTTCCCCTAGTTTGTAAAAATAATTGGACTGGCCCAGAACTGTGGCAAACTCATGAATGTGAATATGTGATGTGAATGGACCTTGTGGAAAAGGTCAATGATTGTGAATAACATTATGAATTTATATTGTAGGACTACTGAGAGGGGATGTGCTGGAAAAGAGACCATGATGGCAATGGAAGGCACCTGGAAAGGTTGTGTTAACTTCCACCAAGAATTAATACCGTATTTGGACTTCACTAGCCCGGAGAACCAAAAGTGGCTCACTGGCCCCGAATTAAATTCCTCACAAGCTGGTAGGTGGATGGCTCCTTAGGAATTAATGAGAGATGGGGAGGTGAATTGCCCATCCGTAGAGCCATCAGACCTGACCAGCGCGAGGGAAATCGTGCCACACGCAACCTTGTAAGAGGATAAGGCGTGGGGTAGAAGCAATTGGGGGCAGATGCAAGGGGAAGAAGAGAACTCTGGAAATATGCAGAGTGAGTGATAGCAAAGAAGAAGGAGAGTAACCTTCACTCCTGGTCACTGGTAAACAGAGACACAGTCTCACAACATCGTGGTCTCAGCTCAGGGGTGGCTAGTGGTAAATTCGCTGGGAGTTGTTGAGCCTACGGTTGGGTGGAAACAAACACCCCTCTTAGTAGTGGCATAACCCCTGGTGTTACTTTATGATAAGTGTTTTGTCTTTGACATCTTGAAATATATGTATGCTGACATTTATGAACATAAGCTACAAAATCGTGAATGACTTCATTAAAAGAATGATTGTTTGGTGTCTTGATCAGTAATGGTAGTTGTATGTTTATATGGAAAGACCACGTGTGGCTTATGCTAGCTTAAAATTGTTACTTATATGCATGCTGATCTAATTTATACTTCATGCCTGGTTCTCGAGAGAGAGATACCCTTAAATGCCTTTGATAGTATCCTAGGTAAACCTCCCCATAGAGATACCCTTCTTGAAAAGTCCATCAAGAACTGGGAAAGAGATTGTGAAGGCGCAAGGCCTTAGTAACCCTGCACGAGGAGGAACGATCCTCTTGAAAACCCAAGATAGTAGCATAAGAATGAAGTATTGAATCGATGGATGAGATCCCGTCGGGAGATCTAGGGTCACTCATGACCGTTAGATTGGAAGAAGAAGATGGAAGGTCAAGTACCTTAACCCTAAATAGGTGTTGATCGATGGAAAAGATTCTGTCGGGAAATATGCGGTCACACATGACCGTTGGATTGGTAGGAGAAAGTAGGGTGTTAAACGACTTACCACTTGGTTTCTCTGTGTCTTCATGGGTAACAAAGAAAATTGGGACCGTAGATCCCCAAGGTCCATGGGAGTATCTGGACCGTCAATTTTTTCTATGTCCAAGGAGTCATGGAAGAATGCACAGGTAGGAACAAATCTGAGCCGTCAGATCTTGGATAAAAAACTCGACAGTCATTGGATCTTTCAGGAGATACCCGAGGGTTAAAACCCCAGTGAATAAGGGCGAAAGCCTTGAAATAGATCTGGACCGTCTGATTAAGGGGGCCACGTGTCATGAGATTGCCCATTTTGGGAAATCGGGAACCGTAGGATCGAGAGTCCTATTGTCAAGAGTTCGAGACTTTCCATGGTGAAAACCCCAAAATAGATTTGGGTCATCCGATTTAAGGAGGCCATGTGTCGTGAGATTTCCCATTTTAGGAAATCAGGAATCGCAGGATCAGGAGTCCTGGTGGCGAGAGATCGGGACTTTCCATGGTGGAAATCCTGGGATAGATCTGAACCATCCGAATAATGGAGGCCACATGTCGAGAGATTAACCACATCGGGAAACTAGGGATCGAGAATTCAGGAGTCTCGTGATCGAGATTTCAGACTCTCATGATGATAAATCCCGATGAACGGACGAGATTATTTCAGAGGATCTCAGGGTCTGTAACGACTGTCAGATGAGAGGAAGAGATGTCAACTTTAAGCCAGGGTGCAAATATGCCTTAGGGTAAGTAACGAGTAGATTTGGATAGCCAGAGTCCACCTGCCCAAATCTACGGCTGAGGTTTCATTCTGAATCCCCCTTGCTATTCTGCCTTTAGCGGTGAGGGGGGTAGGGTCTGGAATCGGACGTGCAACTCTCGAATGATTGAGATTAATTCACCTTGATCAATGGTTCTTATGTGAATTTCGGACCCCCCTTGCCATTCTGCCTTTAATGGGGGGGGGGGGGATTCAGAATAGTGTGGCGTGTGAAGTGGGGCCCCCTTCTGTCCTGTTGACTATCATCCCTATTGACTGGTCGCTAGCCCTGTCGGGGTTCGACAGCTGCAGAGTCGAGCAATTCGACATTCTTGTGGTGCTGAGGTGCGAAATACAAAGAGCTGCCATGATTATTTGACCTGTGATCATGGCCCTTGATCACATGAGAGAGAGAGAGAGAAAGAGCTATCTTGCGCTAGTCCTCCGTAGGTAATTCAGGGGCTTGGATTCTGCAGAAGTCCAGAAAAATTCGATTGAGGTAGTGGGAATGTGACAGTGTATTACTACAAGAAAATGAAGAAGGGAATGAACAACCCATAGCCTTTTTCAGTAGATCTCTCAGAGATGTTAAGATGGAAGTATGATATATTAGAAAACCAGGCTTATGCACTGGTCGAAGAACTCAAAGACTTTAGGGTTTATGTGCTACAGTCTAGCATAACAAACTTTTTTCCTAGCAGCAGTGTCAAAGAGATTCTGGTCCAACCAGACAATGAGGAAAAAAGAGGAAAATGGATTGTCAAATTGTTGGAGTATGACCTACACATAAATCCTACCAAGATGATCAAGGGTAAAGGACTGGCCAAATTGCTATAGAATCAAATTGTAAGGTGATAGAATTGCATGAAATCTTCACCCAATTGGATGCACCGATCATACATCTTGGACAAGACAACTTACAAGTATTTGAAAACTACTCCTCTTCACCTTGGTATAGAAACATCATCAATTTCCTACATTAGTTTGAATTTCCACTAGATGTGAAGAAGAAAAAGGCCAGGTCTCTCAAATTGAAAGCTATCAAATTCTGCATATCAAACCAGAACCTATATTGGATAGATCCTGCTTCCATCCTGTTAAAATTCCTTGATGAAAATGAGGCCAAACAAGTCATAGAAGAAATGCACAAAGGAGTATGTGGAGGGAACCAGCATTGGAAGGCCACAACTCTCAATATCCTAAGGGCAGGGTACTATTGGCCCACCCTTTTCTTGGATGTATTTGTTGTTGTCAAGGCGTGCAATGAATGTCAGATTTTTGCAGGAAAACAAAAGTTATTGTCACTACCCCTAAGACCTATCACTACCAATGGTCCATTCCAACAATGGGGGTTAGACATCATAGGAGAGATAAATCCACCCTCCAGTGGAAAACAAAAGTGGATCCTCACTACCATTGATAATTTCACCAAGTGGATTGAGGTTGTGCCCGCTAGGAATTCCACTGACAAGGTGATCATCAATTTCCTGGAAATTAATATTTTTTCGATATTTGGTTGCCACAAAAAGCTTGTAACATACAATTCCCAAGCATTAAAGTACAAATCCATGATTGACTTATGTGGAAGTCATAACATTTCCTTGACACATTCCACACCCTATTACCCTTAGGGGAATGGTTTGGCAGAATAACCAAATAAAACTCTCATCAATATTATTAAGAAGTTACTGGCTGAAAATAAGAAAGACTGGGACTCTAAACTCAAGTTGAACACATGATTGTTGGGGAAACTCCTGCACATCCGCTTGAGCATGCCCTTCCCTTTACGGATGCATCGGAACTTCTGTGCTTGTAGAACAAGTAGGCCGCCCTCTCAACACCAAGAAGTCTTTAGGAACCTCACCATTCCAGCTTGTTTATGGCATAGACATTTTTTTTCCCACTCAGCTTGGTATAAGAGTCCTAAAATTATTGCAGGAAGAGATTGAGCCAAATGGAATCCAAAGGAGAATATTCCAATTCATAGAAGTTCAACAAAATAGAGAAGCACTAGAGCAGAGGATAGAAGCATATCAAAATTTAGAACAAGATCAAATCAACCTTTGACAAGAAAACCAAGAAAGAGATTTTTCCGAAAGGTGACCTAGTCTTGAGTTGGGATGTCAGAAGGGATGACAAGTCCAAGCATGGTAAATTTGACAACCTATGGTTTGTCCCTTTAAAGGTGGTCAAGGTTCTGTACAATAATACCTTTATCTTACACAACCTAGACGATGCAGATATATTTGGAGGCCCAGTAAATGGGCGCTTCTTGAAACACTGTTTTTCTTAAAGATGAGGGAGGGTCCCTCTTGTACCATATATGATTTCCTTTTAGTGTCTCTTTTTATTAGTTAATTGCATGTGAATAAACACTCCATAGCCCAACAAAGGCACAGGGATGCAGTTTCAGTTTTCAGTTCAATAAAATGCATGGATGAGGCATAGTAGCAAATACACAGGGTTGGCAGACACGAACAAAGGTAAGTAATGGAAGGCAAGGGGAGTTATTTAATCCTAAGGAACCAATCTACAGTTATTAGCACCTCACAGGGATGAGCTATCCCCAGTTGGAGCCAATTTTATAACCTATGTATGCAACCCTTCCCTTTTCCCTCCTTTCATATACATCCATCCATTCTGAGTTTTGTGGTTGCTTCCTTAACTCATTCCCCACAAATTAATCATTCCGCTTCATGGCCCCTACTTGTCTTTGCTTATTTCATGCCATCTTTTTTCTTTCTTGAAAGAGGATCACACTTCTAGTTTGAGTTTCGAATGCGTGTCATTATTTTTCCACTAGTGGAGATATAAAAGTCCACCAAGTTTTTGTCTATGTAGGGGATATCCAGGTCTAATAAATCCAGTGGAATCTCAGTAGCTTCCGTAGAAACACAACGAATCAGAACAGTCCATTTCAGACTTGAACATGAAACAAATGACAAGTTTAATTTTCAATGGTGGAGACCCAACATGCCACTCAGATTGACGGTTCTCGTGCATTCATAGTATTGAGACTCGCGAAGTGTTTAACATCAACACAAAATGTTGAAATTCCAAGGTGACGAAATGTCGAAGTGCCAAAACGTCGAAAATATGAAACACCAAAACATTGAAATGTAGAAGTGCCGAAGACACATGGCACTCACCCACCGAGGACACTTGGTACATCATCCACCCATTTATAGCTAACATGTGTCACCCTTATATTATTTACACACCACTCATCATGAAAACACTTCCACGTCAATCCACAGGTCTGACATTCAAGAGATTTCCATGTTTCGCAATCCAAGATTCTCGAAGCCCGAAATCCCGAAGTGAATCTCAGTCATACAAAACAAGAGGACATGTGGAAGCAGATATAACACTTCAGAAATACAACACTCCAGAGGATTGTAAGAACTATTCATTGAAAATTCCCAAAATCCTGAAGCCCAAAGTCTCGGAGACACATGGCACTCATTCACCGAGGACACTTGGCACTCATCTGGCGCTCACATGTGGCACCCAAGTTAGGCACTTTTGGATATGTCATCCACTTATTTTTGAGTGACACATGTCACTCACCTTATGTGACACATCAGCAATTGTGACATCATATGACATCAGGCCACACATCACTCTGGGCCTATACTACTCCGGGATTTTTCCATCCAGAGAAAAACTAGTTCTCCAGAGTTTCGAAATGTCAAAGTGACGAAGTATTTAAATGATAAAACAAGTTAATCTAGGTTTAATTACAGATAATAACACACTAATAAATTCTCGAGTTCGGTGCTCCGGGAGTTATATACACTTCGCATTCAAAATTTCTCGAACTCCAAAGTGCCGAAGTGAAGAGAGTTTGCCATGTCACTTTGGGCCCATACTACTCTGGGAGTTATACAAACTTTGCATATAAATTTGCATCATCGCTAAATCATATAGGGGAGTTCTAATATGGAAGATGGATAGAAATTTAGCAGGGGCGCTAAAGTAGCAGAGTTACCCATATCATAGATTGTGACACCGTCGACGAGCACACTTCATTGTGAGAAAGTAAAATGCTTGAACACTGATTTTCCAGAGCCGTCCCGTAGTTGAAACCATGGTATAGCTTATGAGGTACGTGGAATTTGGTGGTGAATTGTGGGGGTCGGAGCGGTGTAGAAAAAAACCACCCTTGACAACTTTCACAATCACGTGCTTATATGGCATTGCGTCACCACGTCACTTCAAGATATTTTCATGTTGCACATCTAGTTTTCTTGAGTGGCCTCAAAAAGTGTGCATGCATGCCATGATAAATGCATAACTCAACTCTGTCACTTCAAATAAGTTTCTTCCATAGTCTTAGTTCATTCTAGCATATGCACTAGTCTAGTTTCATCGCTAGTGGTAGTTTTAATAATTCATTTCAAGACTCTTTTATCTTAAAAGAAGAATAATTGGTATTCTCTGTGTGATAAGAACGACCCTTTTTTATCAAAGTCCAGTGTCAAGTATACATTTTGTACTCCATGCAATTGTTTTAGTTAAGTTATTTTTTTTTTGTACAATTAGTTATCTATAGTTAGGTCCCATCTCCAAGATGGACGAGAACATCTGCAGCTTTGTTAAATATGAATTATTTGTATGTGTTAAGGGTTGGAAGTTTTGGGAAGGAAAGTAGAAGCAACAAAAGAATTGGACCTGCTTAGTTAATTGTAAGGTTTTCTACCTAGTGAATATATGTTGATGACCGTTCTGTTCTCTTACTCAAATCCTTACGTGTTGATTCTCGTCTTGAATGAATATTTTGTGATGTGTGCAATGTATATTTCCTTATTCTTTCAGCTATTGTTTTAGTTTATCTTTTTTATGATTATGCAATCTGTTATACAACTATTGTTGAGCGAAAGATCCACTATTTTTGCAACTTGTTGAATGATTTGCATTTAGATTTTTGTCTAAGTCTTGAGATATTATTTTAAGTCTTATTTTTCTCAAAGCAAGTGATTCATTGCATTCCTCATTGTTATTGTATTTGTTTGTATTTTCATACCTTCAATTGTCATTTAACACCCATACCATTAGCAAAGGAGAACCTCCTTTTATACTGTGTTGCCTGTCCTACCAGAGCACCATCTTTGAAGACCTATCCTTAAGCTTACCAACAAAAGATACTTGTAAAAAACCAATCATTACAAACATGAGGTGGCCTAGATTTTTCCTTTAGTAGTCGAGTGCAGAACTTAAAACCAACATATACAACAAAATCCAACTACTCATAGAAATAAGACATACCTTTTGAACCAATAGATAGATTTGATGTACATGATCACTATAGACCTTCCTGGGAGCTTGCTTTTAGATTCTAGAGACCCGACATATTCATATTATCAATTTTCTAGGGATTTTCTTTCATGTACATGTCCTAATATACTTCTATCCTATGTACATACATGCCCTAATCCACTGAAGCTCGCGTACACCTCAAAAAATAGGGTTTTTTTAGTATTTTTTGTAACTCCAAAAATTTCATCGTCAACCCTTAGTGCTACCTCAGACTTGCACAAATTCAAATATATCAATGATTACTTGCAATAAACCTTACACAATAATATATATTCAATGTGCACAATAGGTTCTAATAGGAGTGCCTTGCTCTCTTAGTTATACTTTCATGTAGCTTCCTCAAGGGGTTACTATCTAATCAACTTAACCCAATTTCCTTCTTTTAGGGATAACTCACTTCTAACAACTTTTCCACTTCTAACCCACTTTGCTACAAATAGTAAATTCTCCACTTCTAGTTGCAACTAATTTTATTTTAAATTATTTTCTTATTGCAACAACTTAACCCATGATTAACTCCTAGTTTTACGCACTTGACTAGTCAACTTCTTCTAGGAGCTTCTAGAATAATTTTGACTTCTTTGACCTTTTAGATAACTCATGAGGGTTCTCCAACTTCACAAGTCCATAAATCTCTAACCATGAAGAGTTATGTGGCGTTCCACATATCACTGGAAATGGAATGACATGTACTATCCATCTAGAATAGTATTGCCTGCAAGTATATTAAACTTCGTACCATTATACATCAATCAAACTGAAGTCCCTTAACCATACTATTGGGGATACCAAAATTTGCTACTAGACTTTCTTCAAGGGTTGACATCAATGAAAACCAACCCAAATAATAAACATATTTGTGTAAGTTACATGTTCTTTTTAATTCTTGTAGCTTAAACTCTTTATTATGTTCTTTTCTACATTTAATTGTTAACTTGTGATCAAATGAGACATGTAGATTTATGCATGATGAAAAATAATAATAGAAATAGTCAAACAGAACATGTTATCATTATGCATTACCTCGTGGAGCCAGGGACTACTTGAAATATCACTACCATTCATGCTAAATTAAGTGTGTTTACTTTAATTCAAGTGTGCTATTTTTTTATTTCTTGCAATGAAATTTCCAATTCCAATTAAGTTGAATCCAAAATATACCAAAACGCAGCATTGTTCCAAGACAGTTCAATGCCGAGGACCGAATAACTGAATACATCCTGGTTTTACAAAACTTATGGATAAAGTAGGACATAACTTAGTGGTTTGTTTCCTTTCTGCAATGTCACTTCGATTTGTAGATTAAAGACGCAGTTTCCTTTTCTTAGGGGCATATTAGGAAACTAGTACAATTTAAGACTTTGTATCTCGCACACATAGTGCATGACATCTCACAAGAATATTGGAAACCCTTGTTGATAAGAAAAAATTCATGTGTGTTCATGGTTAAACATAAAACATATAGATGTTTTATGTTTAATTTTCTATAGCTTCAATTTTCTTAGGATCCACCTATACACCATCATTGTCGACAATATGACCTAGGTATTCCACTTCAAAGGTGCCAAAGGCACATTTAGAGTGTTTGAGAAAAAAATTGTCCTTAGATAGGAGATGGAGAAATTGATCCACATTAGTGAGATGGGCTTGCCAATTTTTAATGTAGATGAAAATATCATCAAAGAAAACTAATACAAAATGATGGAGGAAAGGATGAACGACTTGATTCATGAGACTTTGAAAAGTGGAAGGGGAATTACACAGGCCAAAGGGAATGACCAAGTGACCCTCATAAGTTCTAAAGGAATTCATGGGGATGTATTCCTCTTTCATACGTATCTGGTGGTATCCAGAATGGAGATCAATTTTGGTAAAGTATTGAGCACCACTCAATTCATCTAAACATTCATCAATAATGAGAATGGGAAATTTGTCTTTGATTGTGAGTATGTTGAGGGCCTTAAAATTAGGACAGATGTGAAAAGTGCCTTCTATATTGAGTACAATGACTACTGGAGAAGAATAAGGGTTGGTACTAGGATGGATAACACCTTCTTCTAGCAGTGCTTGAATAACTTTCTCAATTTGATTTTTTTGGGAAAATGGATGATAATAAGGGAAAAAATTGGGACTAGAGGAATGGAATGATCATGGACACCATGGGAAGGGGGAATTCCATGGGGAGTGTTCAAAATAACTTGTTTTGGGGATAGTATAGATTGGGAGTCAGGGTGCACAGAGAGAGTCTCAATGACGTGAATGGAATGGAGTTGGGAAATAATGCTAGAATGACCTTTTTTTAGTATCTTTTCCATTTGGTGGGAACTAATGATCTTAGGTGAGCCTATTATGATGCCTTGGAACTTAAATTTTTGTTCCTCCTATTTTAATTGCATGGTTAGGTAATTGAAGGGATGTCAGAGTCAAAACATGTGTAAAAGTACGATTATATTCCCAGAGAGTCGGGTCCTATAAAAAATGGAGTCTCTACGTACCCCAGATCGAGGCAAGTTGTTAATAGAAGTTGCATTGGGAAGTGAAGTAACCATTATCAGCTCATTATGAAGGCCGAGAAGATGAAAAAATCATGGCGTTCGTATCACATATGCCTTGTAACATTTATCTGTTGTACTTTACACACACGAATGTGCTATGGAAAATATAAAATTCATTTTGAAATATCCATTCACCATGAATTAAGTGTTCCTGGGCACAATTCCTCCTCCCACATGATTTGTTATAAATTCTGGATGCTCTGCACACATTCTATTCACGAATCAGGTTTATACATTGTTTGTAATCTTTTCTCGCAAGCCTAGATTGATCAATTTTTTCTGCCTTGGTCCCTTGACATATATGTCGCATAAAAAAAAAATATGGGTGGCACCATGGAAACCTCCCAAAACATAAGAAAGGGCACGCACAGTAAAAGAAGCACCAGGACTGAGCCCCAAAGTGACTAGGATTCGTTCTTACTCACAATAGACATCCCCAAGGATCCAAAGGGAGTTTTCCTCCTTCCCTTGGAAACAATGATATCACGCCGCACAGATCTAGGAGGGGAAGAAGTTGCGTAGGAAGGAAGGACATTAGAAGCCCTGTCTCCCCAACAACAAATACCCCACAGAAAGGATAGACCAAGGAAGAAAAAATAAGATGAGGAAACCCGAGTCCCAAATGATCCATGCACAATATCGGTTGTCAAAGAATTACTTATGCACACTATTCAGTTGGAACCTATCGAAGGTACAAGACGAGAGAGAGGGAGAAGAATGAGGAGGATATATGCCTTAGAAAATAATGTTTTAGAGCCATCTCAGCAGCTGAAACAAGCACAACTCACCATCGCCGAAATTTTCCAGGAAAATAGGGAACTGAGACCAACAACTGGCAGCAAAGACCCTTGAAGTGTTGTTAAAGTCGTGAAGGAAATGTGACGTGGCTCAAGAGAAATATCATAGTGGCACAGGATACAATCGTATATATACACAAAACATAGAGGCTGTCGGAAGAAAGGAATGTGAAACATTTCAGAGAATGTGAAGCAGTTGAGGAAAACGCCTCTGCAGCTCTTGCCAGTGCACAGAAGAAACATGATTAACTAAGCTCCTCAAACGAAGAGAAGATATTGAAAATTTTGAAGGAGGAATCATCTTTAGAAGTTTTTTTGTTTCGGTAATGACCATGACAGTCCGCATCCACTCACCACGCACACTCCCCAACAAATGAGCACGCGACAGAAATCAAAGCCGTTACAGTAGATAGCAAGACCCTGACAGAGTATTTGATCGTTCATTCTTTTTTTCCAAAGGAAGGTATTGACACATCATTCTCCCTATGATGAGACCTCTCTGGTAACCGAATCCCTATGGAAGAATACAAGCAGTCATGATATGACCAAATGCAGTTGATTTCATTTTTTGGAAAGCCGTTGTGCGAAGAGTCATTTAGCACAGAGAAGTGAGTTTCCTAAATTTTAGAGATAGTAGCTAGAGAGAAGGGTATCCCAAGAGGCACCCTCGCTTATATATTTGATCTTTTCAATGTAACCTAGGTTGGTTGGAAAACTAGTGTAGACAGTGTCTATTGAATGTAGTTCGATTTCGATCGAAATTTAATGAAAATGTCGTGGAGCTTTGATGAAAAGATTCTAATTGTAGAAGTTGGATGTATTGTTTCTTTTCTCTGTGTATGTACTTCCTATATTGTTTATTCATATCTATTTCTATCTAAATAAGAACGTATTTCAAACCTAGGATTCACTACATAGCGCCCTGGGATTTGCGTTGTTATCACATGAATATGTCAAGGCCCATAAGCATGTGTCAATTTACCCGAGTCTGTACCCTTGCCCCATTTTTATCTATTTTTTTTGGACATGTCCTTATTTTTCCCCCTTTGCAGTTGGCAAAGCCATTTCATGTTTTCCCTTTCTGTTTTGAACACTCACTCCCTTGGCTTCTGTCACTAATCCTTACATTTTCTTAAGTCCCAGCCATGTCATCCAAGTATTCATTGTCGCAGGCCGCAACACTGAGAGCAATCTGACTTAGACTCCAATCAATTGAGCGAGCAAGTTCAGTCTTTAATGAAGTCAAGTGAGTGTAGGAATCAAGAGTTCAAATGTTGTAAAATTGTTCAGCAAGGATTGCAAAATTCCGATTTGTGAAAGGGAAGATCTAGGTCATTCGATCATGAAGAGTCGAGGGTCGTTGATCTGACATCAGAAAGTTTCAAAAAATCAGGAATCAAGAGTTAGGGTTCTCATCGCAAAGGTCCATCCATAACCCGAAATCCCGAGACCCGAAAAGCCGATGGCTTCAATTTGAGCCGCCTGATCAAAGGGGACGTGTGGAACCCAATCCGAGTGTCGCGATTTTGTGACTCAGAGTTTTGAACACGAAGCATATCACAAGTTTGTGAAACGCGAAATCATGACATGCCTAGGGGTTAGGCCCATGGTCACAACCCAGAGTCATATGGAAAGAGGGGCCAAATAAAGGTAAGTGCTTGGATGAATGACAAGTGGCTAAGGCCATTCAAGGAACTTATTGTGGTTGTCAAACTCGAGGCAAATCCAACCATTGATCCACGATATCGAGTGTCAGGATATTTGAAGTCAAGGGGAGTGAAAACTCCCTAAATGTGAAACCTCAACATTTCATAAGTGTGAGGTTACGACCCGTGGTCACGTGGGACAAAGGAAAGGGAGTTTTACAAAGGATCAAAGCACTTGAGTTGGTCACAGAGAAGGAGCAGCATGGTCCTAGGCACCGAGGTCATTTTGAAGAAGTCACGGGCACCTCCTAGAACATTCATGTGTCAAGGCTCACCCTAATCCCGATGAAGGTAGTTAATGAAAATGGGGAAGGTGGTTGAAATGTCGTTTCACCAAATCAATGGAAAGCATGGAAGTCTAGCCTTGAAGGGCAGACTATCAGCTAAAAGTTCCCTTTCATGGATTTTCTTATGAATCCCATACCAATATGATATTGCGTCTGATAGAAGAATGTAAGTGCAGCCTGACAGAAGAAGACTCATATGCCAAGCCTTGAATGTAGTGATCAGAGTGCACTTCTGAGGAGAGAATTTTTCTTTGAGTATATATACTCAGTTTTTGTTTTTTGTAATGGTCAATGGTTGAGACAAGCTCCCGTATTGTAAATTTTTATTAAAGCCTCTGGCTTCTGGTTATGTATTTGTATTTGAGAATTTTTGTTTATTGTAAGTCAACTTCCTTCCATCTCTCTGTAACAGTTGTGTTAGAACACTCGGGCATGGATGATCCAGTTGAGGGTAGTTATGTTTTGTGATGTAGGTTTGATAGTAGTAACATTGCAACCAATTTTAATCAGTTTCTTCTATTCTCTTTTCCCTCTGATACAGAGATCTTGAGCATGTTAAATTTTTTAATTAAAATAATGTACCAAGGAAAGTGTTTCTCTTCCCTAGGCACCTAAGGGGGAGAAATTGCCGAAAGAGGGTCTTAGTCAAATTAATTTGTGAGATGCAAATTAAAAGATAACTTTATGATTAAAGTGAGGGTGAGTGAAGAGACACCAAATCTCAGCCACCCATCTAATCTAATCTCAGCCGTTAGATTAGAAAACTCCTCACCTTCCCTCATGAGGTTGATTAAGGAAAGTGGGTGCACCTATTCTTGGGTAAGTTGATGCAACAACAATCTTGTTGAGAGAGCAAGAGATTCTTGGTGAGATGCCAAGAGCAAGGGAAGCTGAAGCATTCTTGTTGAGTGATCAGGGGATCAAATTTTGCTCAATTTTCAAAGTGCTCGGAATGCGACAAAAATAGTGCCATTGCGTCCGTCTCATCTTCCTGATTCCAGCGATATATTTACTTTCGCAAACGGAGTCCGTATGGAGGCGATATCGCGATCTGTCCGCCAAGCCAAACAGGGAAAATTTTGGGATGCTGACTGTACCTATCTGTACAGTCCATACAATTTGTACGGTGATGTGGCAGGGCCATACAGACCGTACAGTGATGACATGGTGCATATTGGTTGGTTGGTTTTTGGCGAATTGGGTGAGGACATGTGTCCGATTGGCAAGTAATATGAAAACACGTGGCCCAATCCAATGGCGCCACATGTCCCTTCATTTTTGTTTAAATTGGTTATGTAAAATTTTATGGGGAGTCCGTGGGGTTCGACCCTCAGACCTCCCCCAACACCAATGACTTCATAACACTCTGCTAGCCAACTTTCTCGCCAATGTTCCTTGTATATGATGTGCACGCGCTTATATTTAAAGTTGTGTGTTATTGTATTTGGAAAGGGGGGCGGGTCGGGGCTTATCCCCGACCCATGGTTATTTGTATTACATGTGACCGGGCTCCGACCATTGGCGCATGGTTTCACACCACATAATATGGCACAGATGCATATATATAAACCAAAGTTTTGTGTTAATGTATATATATGGTGCGCGCATATGTATATGCTATGGTTTATACATTGAAATAAAACATGCACGCGGGAGTTTTTAAACCTTTGGTTAAGTGCGCGTATGGTTTGACCGGTGGGTTAACCACCTGGGAGTTATATAATGGTTAAACTACTTTTGCACCTAGCCCAAAGTCCTATGCACCATGTGCCCAGACGCCGAGGCGGTTAGGGGCTGGTGCGCCCTTAATCGTCCTACGGTTTGTACCGGTGTGCGGTTGCATACGGGACTAATTTTTTATGCTTAAATGAGCGTGTGAGACAGGTTTGGGAAGCAAGGGTGCGATTTGTAGAACCAGAGACAACAGAGTTGAAGAGGGAGACTTCAAGGAGGCTAAATTCTTCATTTTTCGACCGATTGAGGTGCCAAAAGAGCCCAGACAGGGGTTTTGGGATGCTAGGAAGCCATTGGAGAAATCGGTTTGTCATTTTGAGCATTGTAAGGCATGCTTTTGAGAACTTTGAGCAATTTAATAATAATGATCCATTGGAAGCTGGACCAGGAGATGTAGCCCGGAGAGGGGTGAACTCCTTTATCAAGTTGTTGTGTTTATGTGCTGATGTTCATTGTTTATGCTGCTGTCTATGTGTATTTTGCATAAGTAATCCTTAATTATGTGTTGCAAATTGATCCTGTTGCTTTAAACACATAAAATTTCACTTGCAATAATTATTCAAGTTTTTTCAAGTCTTCTTCATTTTTAGATCAAGTTGGTATCAGAGAACTGGTTTTGAAGACTTGATTGTTTGCAAGTTTTGTTTCTGATGCTCACAAGGTTGAAAATCACAAGAGGAGAAGGTCAACTTGTGGAGCCAAGTTCTTATCCGACAAGGAGGAAGCATTTTCATTCACCGCAAGTTGCAGAGAGACATTCACCAAGCATGGCACATGCAGAAGATCATGAACATGTTCCGAATGAAGAAGAAGACTTCAGGCAGACTATCATACAGTTGAGAGATATGATGAAGGTCATAATGGAACGGACCATGATGTCGCAGGGTGAAGTCTCTAACCCTTCAATGCATAAGGGAGGCGGTGGTGACAAGACTCCAAGCGGAAATGGAGGGAATGGTGCTTCTCCACCACCCTCTCCTCCTCCATCATATTCTTCTTCTTCTTCTACCAGTTTGAAAAATATTCCCCATTCTCCAAAGGGGCATGGTAAAACTCCTTCGCAAATTCCTTCATTAAAGCTTGATATAAAATTTGAGTTGCCAATTTATAATGGAGAAGTTAATGCTGAAAAGTTAGATAACTGGATACGTCAAATTG
>ML777705.1:463659-506341 GCA_009831015.1 Picea engelmannii
GAGTTGGTATTAAAGGGACGAATCCAAGCAAGGCCAAGTGGATTGAGGTTGGAAGGGTGAGGGAAATATACCCTCATCTTCACATAGACTGAGATAGTCTTTTGGAGGTCCAAAATCTTCCCAATGGGGAGGTGTGATCAGGGAATCAAATTTTGCTCAATTTTCAAAGTGCTCGGAATGCGACGAAAACAGTTCCATTGTGTCCGTCTCGTCTTCCTGATTCTGGCAGTATATTTACTTTCGTAAACAGAGTCCGTATGGAGGAGATATCACGATCTGTTTGCCAAGCCAAATAGGCAAAATTTTGGGATGCTGGCTGTACCTGTCTGTACAGTCTGTACTCGTACGGTGAAGTGGCAGGGCCGTACAGACTGTACGGTGATGATGTGGTGCATATTGGTTGGTTGGTTTTTGGTGAATTGGGTGAGGACACGTGTCCAATTAGCAAGTAATATGAAGACACGTGGCCCAATCCAATGGCGCCATGTGTCCCTTCATTTTTGTTTAAATTGGTTATGTAAAATTATATGGGGAGTCCGTGGGGTTCGACCCCCGGACCTCCCCCAACACCAATGACTTAATAACACTCTGCTAGCCAACTTTCTCGCCGATGTTCCTTGTATATGATGTGCACGCGCTTATATTTAAAGTTGTGTGTTATTGTATTTGGAAAGGGGGGCGGGTCGGGGCTTATCCCCGACCCATGGTTATTTGTATTACATGTGACCGGGCTCCGACCATTGGCACGTGGTTTCACACCACATAATATGGTGCGGATGCATATATATAAACCAAAGTTTTTTGTTAATGTATACATATGGTGCGTGCATATGTATATGCTATGGTTTATACATTGAAATAAAACATGCGCGCGAGAGTTTTTAAACCTTTGGTTAAGTGTGCGTATGGTTTGACCGGTGGGTTAACCACCCGGGAGTTATATAATGGTTAAAGTACTTTTGAGCCTAGCCCAAGGTCCTATGCGCCATGTGCCCAGACGCCGAGGCGGTTAGGGGCTGGCACACCCTTAACCTTCCTACGGTTTGTACCGGTACGTGGTTGTGTACGGGACTAAGTTTTTATGCTTAAATGAACGTGTGAGCTAGGTTTGGGAAGCAAGGGTGCGATTTGTAGAACCAGAGACAACAGAGTTGAAGAGGGAGACTTCAAGGAGGCTAACTTCTTCATTTTTCAACCGATTGAGGTGCCGAAAGAGCCCAGACAGGGGTTTTGGGACGCTGGGAAGCCATTGGAGCAGTCGGTTTGTCATTTTGAGCATTGTAAGGCATGTTTTTGAGCACTTTGAGCAATTTAATAATAATGATCCATTGGAAGCTAGACCAGGAGATGTAGCCCGGAGAGGGGTGAACTCCTTTATCAAGTTGTTGTGTTTATGTGCTGATGTTCATTGTTTATGTTGATGTCTATGTGTATTTTGCATAAGTAATCCTTAATTATGTGTTGCAAATTGATCTTGTTGCTTTAAACACATAACATTTCACTTGCAATAATTATTCAAGTTTTTTCAAGTCTTCTTCATTTTTAGATCATTGAGAGAACAAGAGAGAGCAAGAGAGAGGTCGAGCTGAAGAAAAGAGACAACAACTGCAATTTTTGGGAGTATTGGCATGCATTCCAAGGCTGCCGAACAGCATTGAGTGGCACAAAAATTGAGTTTTAGCAGAGTTTTGGCATGAATTTCATGACAGTCCATACAACATTAATTGCCATACAGTTGTACGAATTTCTGATTCAGAAATTGAGGAGCAAAGCTACAGGAATGTCCAGATAAGTTTGTGTAAATATCTGAAGATGAATATGTTGTAAAAGAATTTCTTAGAAGCTCATAAATAATACAAATCCCTCTCTAACTGGTTTTCCCCTTGTGGGTTTTTCCAGGGTCGAAGTTAGACTGAAATTCTTTGTGTCTATATTTTCTGAGTTTTTCATATTGCTGATATTTTATTTCTGCGTTGAAAATGATGTTCAGAATCCTCATGTTTCAGTTCTGAAATTTATTTTCTGTTAAGTTTTTATATGCTGTAACACAAGGCTGTAGTATATGCTGAAACACAGTGCTGAGTCATATGCTGAAACACCGCTGTGAGTATATGCTGAAACACCAGGCTGTAGTATATGCTGAAACACAGTGTTGAGTCATATGCTGAAACACCGCTGTGAGTATATGCTGAAACATCAGGCTATAGTATATGCTGAAACACCGCTGTGAGTATATGCTGAAACATCAGGCTATAGTATATGCTGAAACACAGTGCTGAGTCATATGCTGAAACACCATTGTGACTATATGCTGAAACACAAGGCTGTAACATATGCTGAAACAGTGTTGAAACTGAGTTTGGCATTGAAATTTGGCTGAAAATTCAGTGAGACTGAAACTGGGTTGGGATTTTGAAAAAATTAATAGAGCATGGGTGATCTAGTCATGTTTTTATGATTGTATTTTAATGTATGTTTGATTGCAGTATTGTTATAGTGTTCTCATTTTCCTGAAGTTGCGAATTCAAGAGGATCTTGTATTTGAATCTTTTCCTCCTTATGCTGCTGGAAGACTGGATGTTCCTAGCATACCCCTTCACTCTCATCAAGCTCTTCCCCCTACTCACCACTATACCAAACTTATTGATTGAAGTTAGATCAAGACCTCACCTACCTATGCATACCAACCCAGTTTTCTGAGTTAAAGCGATATAATTATGATTCTGCATCCATTAGACCACCATTAAATCTATTGATTGTGACATAAAATGATGGTTACTAGGCTTACCTCTTCCACAATCTAGAGGCGACTTATGGTTCCAACATTTCTAGCACCATTTCTGAGGACGAAATTGAATATTTTCCCTGGGATTGAATGACAAAGCTTACTAGTTCTGAAGGTGGATCGGAACTTAGTACATCAAAGATTGCAAATGTACACCTGGAGACTCCACTATGGTAACTCCATCGATGTGAATCCATTGTTTCAACCGTGGATTCTAGAGGCAGACACACGGGGTCTACTCCATAGTTTCCTTTAGCGAAACCTGAAGATGACCTAGAGAGAATTGTCAGAAAGGGAAAGTCCCTTCGAGAAGGTACTTCTACTGCTGAACCAGGTGTTTCTGATGATTTTCATTGTCCTCCTATAGAATCTCCCATATATGCTTCTAATTTTCCTATTATACCCTCTGTTGGAGTTTCTCAAAGTTTAAAGTTTGGGAGTGTTCTTGTTGAGTTTTCCCCTCCTGGTCTGGGATTGGAGCGAGAAATCCTTCTCACTCCTCTCTCCCCTGAAATTGTGTCATGGTTTAGATCCAACACCTCAGGAGATTTTCCTACCCTAGTTTTTATCACCCCTCCTCCTATTAGAGTTACTGATTTTGAAGAAATGAAAACTTGTGTTCCCTCAAGCCCTATAGCCTTTTCCCCAAATCCTTTAATGTTTCCCTTTCCTCCTAGTAGCTCAGTTCTAGTCTCCCCTTTTGGAACACCTTCCCCTCCTAGTTCTCCTCCACCTATCATCCCTATGGCAGTTGCCAATCCCCCTAGAAACACAAAGGACTCCATAGTGGCTGCAAGATATGACCCTCTAGTCTTACCTCAACCCATGAATTCTCTCCCTGATAGAGATTACCTAAAGTGTATGCCCAAATTCATGGGAAAAGAGGACATAACTGTTGAAGAACACCTTGTTTCCTTCTACAATTATGCAAACAATATGACTATTGAACACGAAGATGTCTGGATGAGAGTCTTTGTCCAGATCCTTGATGGTGAGGTTAGAAAATGGTTTATGGGGTTGACCTCTATATCTATTGTTGGGATTGAAGCTCTAGATGATGTTTTCTTGAGACAGTGGGGGGATAAAAAACATTTTATGTATTATATCACAGAGTTCGGGTCACTAAAGAGAAAGGAGGGAGAATATGTCTTTGACTCCTCCAAAAGATTCAATAAAATGTACAATAAAATCCATTCTGAGATAAAGCCTACATAAGCCTCTGCCAAAATCACTTATGCTAGTGATTTTGACCCCGATTTATGCCTCCTTCTCAGAGAGAGAAGAGATACTTCCTTGGCTCACATGCAATATGCAGCCATGGAAGTGGAGTCTAATGTATTGGTCACTAATCGATTTAGGAATAAAGCTGATAGAGACATACCAAAGAAGAGAGTTGAATCCTCCACATCTGGTTCCTCGGTCCCCCCCCCCTCAAATGAATGAAGTAACCAAGTTACTGAAATCACTTTCAACTAGAATGGAAATATTAGAAGTAGAGGGGAAGCCAACATACATAAATCCCCAGAATGTTATAACAGAGGCAACTTCAGGAGGTCAAATAACAATGCTCCTCAGATTATTCCAAGGGAACAAAGGGACAGAGATAGAAATGATCAAAAAATTCAAACCCCTCTCTAAAACAACCTTGTTACTGATGAGGAGAGGGAGGAAGAAGAGATGGAGCTTGATCCTGAGATCCATTGTATTGGAGACACCTCCCCATTTCCTCATTTAAATCAATATGCATGTGAGGAATCCCTCATGAACAGTCAAATAAATGAGCTGACTAAGGGGGAGAAGGCAAATAGTGGTCCCAACAGATACAACCTTAGGTCTAAGAATAAAGAAGGGAAGACTGACGTCCCTGATGCATCTCCTAGAGTAGACAAGACTGCTAAAGATGCAACAAATAGCAGCAAAGAAAAGAAATCTCAGAATCCCCCACCAATAGCCAAAGACCCTGTCCCAGAGGTGAGAGAAATTATGAAGCCCCCTTCCTCCTTTCACTTTAAGCATGAAATTCATAAAATTAGAATCCATGTGCCCCTTTTAGAGCTAGTCAAGCATGAATATTTTAAAAAATCCCTCTCCAAGTTGTTGCAGTCTGAGTCATCTTTCCATTCCACAGACTCAGTGAACCTTCAATATGAAAACCAGTAGTCATCTTAGGTCCTATAGTAGAATATAAAGATGACTCATCTCCCCCCTTCTACACATCACTTAACATACATGATAAGGTGTTGCATAACTATTTGATGGACTCAGGGGCATCTCATAATCTTATGCCCTAAACCATCATGGAAGAACTTAGATTAGAAATCACAAAGGATTATCATGATTTATATTTGTTTTATTTGAGGAGAGTGCAATGTATTGGGGTCATCAAAGATTTGGTTGTGACCTTGTTTCGGCTGCCCATGAAAAGTGTGGTCATGGATATTGTGGTGGATGACATTCCTCCCAAGTTTTTCATGTTGTTGTCAATATCTTGGATAAAACATCTTGGAGGAACGTTGCATATGGACATCACATATGATACCATTCTAGTGTTCTGAGGGGAGCATAGGAGACTGTACAAAGAAGCTCAGCTGGCCTACATTATAAGTGATGAATAAGACCCCACAAATCATCCTATATTTTCCCTTGATACTGATTTGGGATCCATCTTATTGTAGCTCACCGATGCCCCTGAACATCCTCTTGATATCAGAAAGCTCATTATTCTCCGTGAAAACCCCCCTTTGATTACCTCTATGTGGAAAATGTTATTCGACGGATCCTCCTCTAGAGAAGGTGTTGGTATTGGAGTAGTTTTTGTTAAAATAATGTAACTGCAAAGTGTATTCTTATTATTATTTGATATATTAATTATTGTATCAAACCCCATTGTGGATTGATCATGGTGGCTATTGTAAAATGACCAAATCCCCTTTTGCGGATTGGTCATAATGTAATTGTAAAAGACAAAAGAAGAATTCGGCCCCATAATATGTCAAGAGGCCCCAAAATATAATAAAGGTGGTTCTAACCACCCAGTTGGGGAAGTCAGCCCTGCCAATGAAGAGACACTTCACACGTGATAGTCTTGTATAAATAAGGAGGCTAGAGCCTTAATTAGACACACAACTCACTTTCTCATTGAGAGACAAGTTTCGGATCTACGGTTGAAGAAGGAGAGAGAGTGGCACATCTTTTGGGAGAGGATATTCTGCATTATTTTAAGTTATCTCTTGGCATTATATTGGCTATCTATAATAAGGAAGTTTTATTGGGTTTTCTTCCCCTAGAGGGTTTCCCAGAATAAATGTTGTGTCTCTTGTGATTGTGTATTTCTCATTGATCTTGTATTACGCTATTGTTATCTATTGAAATGAAAAGAACTATAATAATGTCTTAAACATTAACATGGTATCAGAGCCAAGCTGAAGAGAGCATCTTTCACAAGAGTGAAAAACATCACTATTGTCGTACATGCAAATTAGGGCTTTTTGATCGTGAAGCTTTTCATCCCTAAAACCTTCTAGAAAAGTGTTCCCTCCCCCAAGGATTACTTTGGCACTCTCAGCGCACCTTTTCAGTGGCTGGATCTCCCAGAAAGTGAAACCATAGTTTCACAAAGTACCAAAAGTACCAAAAAACCAGTGTACCAGAAGTACCAGAAGTACCAGAGTACCAGAGGTACCAAAAAACCAGAAGAACCAGTCCATAAATATGCATGATCAAGTTTGGAGGAGAAAAAGTTGAATTTTCTCAGATCCAAATACACCAGGATACTCGCCTCAACCAAGTGCACCTCTTGGTAAGTTCATATTTTGATTTTGAGCACTTTCATTTTTCGGTCATTTTCCTAGCTCTAGGTGAAAGATGTCTGCAACCGTTAAACTTTTTGACATGCTAGAAGGAGTGGAAATATTCCATGCTTGGAAGTGTAGGATTGGCCTAATTATTGAAGAGAATGACTTAGCAATATTCATCAAAGAAGAAGTGTCTGAACCAGTCGATGTTGCAGAAAAGGCAAAGCATCAAAAGGACACAATCAGGACCAAAAGAATCATTGAAGATTCAGTCAAAGACCAACTGATTATGTGTCATCTAAGAATACTTTGAAATAAATGTTTGATGACTTGAGAAGACTTTATGAAGGAAAGAACTTAAATCGAAAGATGAATCTAAGAACTCAACTGAAGAATACAAGGATGCAGAAAGGAGAATCTATTTAGGAATATTTCTCTAGAATATCTCAATTCAAAGAAAAACTAGAAGCAATTGGAGATCCTATTGACGAAGATGAACTTGTGATGATAACCCTAAATGGTCTCACAAGACCTTGGGATGCATTCATCCAAATGATTTGTGCCAGAATAGAGAAACTATTGTTTAATGGTCTATGGGAAGAGTGCGTCCAAGAAGAAACAAGAGTAGTGAATCATGAAGTGTTACTAGCAAGAGATGATGATCAATCCCTAGCTACTCACACCAAAGGAGGAAGTAAGAAACCCTACTTCCAAAAGGAGACTCATAAAGAGTCTCAACAGTCAAACAAATTCAATCATAAAGAATCTCATCCAAGGAGATTTCAAAAGAAAGGACAACGAAAGGAAAGAGACTACTCATTTGTACAATGCTATCATTGTGACAATATGGGACATATTGTGAAGTTTTGTCTAGCCAGACAAGAAGAATACAAGAGAAAACATAAGAGGCACCATGCCCATGTAGTCTAAGATGAAGAGCCACCCACAAAGATGATAAGAGAGTAGATCAAAGACCATGTCTTGATCTTGGCCTTCTCAGGATCTGTAACACCTAGAGAGGACACTTGGCTCATTGATAGTGGTGCTTCCAAGCACATGAAGGGACAAAGAAACATTCTCTCTTATATCGCAGAAAAGAAGTTTTCTCAGAAAGTGACAATTGAAGATGATTACCAATATTCCATCAAGGGAGTGGGAGAATCAAACCACAAATTGAATTCAGGGAATTCATTGAAGATGAAGGACGTACTATATGTACCAGGTTTGACCAAGAACCTACTCTCCATTTCAACTTTAGAAAATAAATTCTTCAGAGTTTCCTTTATAGATGGAGAAGTTCTTATGTGGGCTAAAGGAGAAACCCTAAATGAAACAATCATCATTGGAAGTGAAGAAAATGGCTTGTATAAACTAAAGGGTCACTTAGAGGCTTCCATGACCCACTCCATTGAAAACTCATGTGAACTTTGGCATAGAAGATTAGCTCACATAAACTACAAGGTGCTACCATACCTATGCAAAGCGGTCACAGGTTTACCAGAACTCAAAGGTGATCATGAAGGCATATGTAATGGATGTGCACAAGGGAAGAACATCAAGAACCCGTTTTCGAAGAGAGACAACAAAGCAGAAGGATTCCTAGAGCTCATTCATTCAGATGTATTTGGCCCAATGCCATCGTCCTCCATTAGTGGATATGTATATTATGTATCATTTATTGATGATTATTCTCGTAAGACCTAGATATATTTTTTTGAAATCTACAGATGAAGTGTTCAGCAAGTTCAAGGAATTAGAAGCCTTGATAGAGAACCTTTATGAAAGAAATATTAAGACACTTAAGTCAGATAATGGAGGAGAATATACCTCAAAAGAGTTTTTGAACTTTTGCAAAGATGTTGGGATCAATAGGGAACTCACTTCTCCCTATAATCCCCAACAAAACGGTGTATCTGAACGAAAGAACAGAACAATAATGGAAGTTGTGAAGACTATGATCCATGATCAAGATCTTCCTATGTGCTTATGGGCAGAAGAAGCAATGGCAGTTGTATATGTGCAGAAATGATTATACCATAGTGCACTTGGGCTCAAAACCCTGGAAGATATGTTCAACAGAAAGAAGCCAGAGGTAAGCCATCTCAAAATATTTGGATACCCAGTATTTATTCATATACAGAAAGAGAAGAGAAACAAGCTAGAACCTTTAGGAAAGAAGGGAATATTTGTGGATACTGTGAGGTCTCCAAGGCCTTTGGAATCTATATACTAGGTCACCATCACATTAAGATCAGCATGGATGTGACCTTTGATGAAGATGCAGTGCTCAATAAATCTGGAAGATGCCATCTTGAAGAAGTATATGAAGAGGAACCCGTAATCCCTAGTACTGCAATGAGGGAGGTTCCAAGAGCCGAAGAACTAGTAAGGGAAGTCATAACTTCCCCTGATGAGGAAATTCTAGAATACCATGATATATCAGAAGTCCAAGAACCTCCTCAGATGACGATCCTCCATAAAAGGAAGCCAACTTGGGCTAGAGAGCTTATTCAATGGGAGAGAAGTACAGTGTTCCCTAAGGAGCTACGAGATAGGTGAAAAGACCAAAGCCATTCTCTAGTTATACAGCTTTGATGTGTGATCTTCTAGAAGAGGAGCCTACCTACTTTGAAGAATCCATTCATAGGAAATAATGGGAAGATTCCATGATAGAGGAATACAAATCCATAATGAAGAACGAAGTATAGGAAATAGTTCCCAAACCGAAGATTAAAGATGTGGTATCCTCCAAATGGATCTTCAAAATAAAACATGTTGTTGATGGAAGTATTGAGAAGTATAAAGCAAGATTTGTCACTCATGTCTTTTCTCAAAAGGAAGGCATTGACTATGAAGAGACATTCACTCCTGTAGCTAGATACACTTCGATCAGAACCATCATAGCTCTTGCAGCTAAGATGAAGTGGAAGCTGCACCAGATGGATGTAAAGACATCTTTCCTAAACGATGCCATCGAAGAGGAAGTGTATATAGAGCAACCTCAAGGATTTGAAGTTGAAGACAGGAAGTAGTCTGCAGATTAAAGAAAGCCTTATACAGATGGAAGAAAGCTCCTAGAGCTTGGTATGGTTGTATAAACAGTTTCTTGACAAGCTTAGGCTTTACCAAGAGTAAATCAGACTCTAACCTCTACTTCAAGATCATGAACGATGAGCCAGTAATATTACTGCTATATGTGGATGACTTATTCTTAACTGGAGAAGAAAATATCATCAATTAATGTAAGAAGAGACTTGCCTCAGAATTTGAAATGAAAGACCTTGGCCTAATGCACTATTTCTTAGGTCTTGAGGTATGGCAGAGTCCTGAAAAGATCTTCCTTAACCAAGGGAAGTATGCAGTCGAAATCTTGAAGAGATTTGACATGTTAGAGTGCAAGCCCATGAATACACCCATGGAAGTGAAGATAAAGTTGTTGGTTGACACTTCATCAGAGTTGATTGATGCCGAATTGTATAGACATATTATTGGATCGCTGATGTACCTGATGAACACCAAACCTAACATTTGTTTTTCCGTGAACACCTTGAGTCAGTTTCTGGTAGAACCCAGACATGTTCACCTAGTGGCTGCAAAACATGTGATGAGGTACCTTAAGGGTACAATAGATTGTGGTCTCAGCTATGATGGATATCATGATTTCACATTGAGTGGATATACTGATGCAGATTGGGCAGGAAGTGTTTCTGACAGGAAAATCACTTCAGGATGTTGTTTCAATTTGGGATTAGCTATGATCTTGTGGCACATAGAGATACAATATCATTACATCCGTGACATGGTGCAGAGAGGAGCCTTAAAACTCCAGTACATTAGCATGAATGAACAAGTTGTTGATGTGTTGACCAAGCCTCTATCTCGTATAAAGTTTGAGCACTTTCAAGATAAGCTTGGTATAGTCCGAAAGGACCTTCCTTGAAAGGGGGAGTAGTTGTTGTGATGAGACATATCTTGCTTCTGACCTAATGGTTGTGATGTAAAGAAATATGATGTGATGTGACTAGTACTGTGCTTCCGGCTGGATAGCTATGATGTAAATCCAGTCTAGCATCTTGCTTCCGACCTAATGGTTGTGACGTAAAGTAGGATGAGTACCTTACTTCTGACCTGATGGTTGTGACGTAAAGCAAGATGATGTGACGAGACTAGCACCAGGCTTCTGGTTGGATAGCTGCAATCTAAAGCTAGTCTAGTATCCTGCTTCTGATCTGATGGTTGTGACGTAACGTAGGACGAGCATCTTGCTTCCATCTTGACAGTTGTGATGTAAAGCAAGATGATGAGATGAGACTATCACTGATCTTTTAGCTGGATAGTTGTGACGTAAAGCCAGTCTAGTATCCTGCTTTCGACCTGATGGTTGTGACGTAAAGCATGATGAGCATCTTGCTTACATCTTGACAACTATGATGTAAAGAAAGATGATGAGATGAGACTAGCACTGTGCTTCCAGCTGGATAGCTATGATGTAAATCTAGTATAGTATTATTATGATGAGCCAGCCTCATGCTGTGATGATGATGATGATGTATCAATTTTACACTAATACATATTGATGTAGATGATGATTGCATTCCTTTGATAATGACGATGATGCCGATGAAGAAAACTTCTGATGATTTATAGATACGCCAGTCAGTGTTCCAAGATGATATTGATGATGTTGTCCTCTCACCCACTTGATGTTGTTGATGATAAAGGCCTCTCTCTCTCGCTTGATACTATTGAAGAATACTCTTCTTGTTAAGGGGGAGTGTTAAAATAATGTAACTGCAAAGTGTATTCTTATTATTATTTGATATATTAATTATTGGATCAAACCCCATTGTGGATTGATCATGTTGGCTATTGTAAAAGGACCAAATCCCCTTTTTCGGATTGGTCATAATGTAATTGTAAAAGGCAAAAGAAGAACTCGGCCCTAGAATATATAAAGAGGCCTTGAAATACAATAAAGGTGGTTCTAACCACCCAATTGGAGCAGTTGGCCCTACCATTGAAGAGACACTTCACATGTGCCAATCTTGTATAAATAAGGAGGCTAGCACCTCACTTAGACACACAACTCACTTGCTCATTGAGAGACAAGTTTCATAACTGTAGTTGCAGAAGAAGGAGAGAGAGTGGTGCATATTTTGGGAGAGGATATTTTTCATTAGTTAAAGTTCTCTCTTGGCATTGTATTGGCTATCTATAATAAGGAAGTTTTGTTGGGTTTTCTTCCCCTAGAGGGTTTCCTAGGATAAATGCTATGTCTCTTGTGATTGTGTATTTCTCAGTGATCTTGTATTATGCTATTGTTATCTATTGAAATGCAAAGAACTATAATAATGGCTTAAACATTAACAGTTTTTGTGTCACCTCATCAAGAATTTATATCTCTATCATACAAATTATAATTTGAATCTACCAATAATGTGGCAGAGTATGAAGTTATTTCTCTGGTCTTAAGGGATGCAAAGGACATGGGAATTGAGGAGATAACAGTGTTTGGGGATGCTGATTTGATTATCCAGAGGATCGAAAATTCTTATCAGGCCAAACCCCCTCGGCTCAGATCTTATAGGAATGAAGTGTGGGATTTAATCGATAGTTTTTTCTTAGATTTCAACATTTCATTCATTCTAAGAGAGGATAATACAGTGGATAATTCTTTGGCTATTTTGGCAAGAAACTTTAGAGTCCCTCTATTGCCCAAGCTCAGGTATGATATAGAGGTAAAATACAAAACCTCTATACCTGACAATATCAAGCATTGGAAGGTATTTTAGGATGATCTTGAGATCAAGAGATTCCTAGAAATTGCTAAGAAGTTTTCTACATTGCACATTGATCAATATCCTGACTCTAAAATAGATCCTCATCCTGATGTTTTCTCGAAAAAAAATGTTGATCATCACATTGTCCAGCTACCCAGCAATCAACTCCCAAAGGGACTGGTTCCATTTGAGAGATTATTTGACAGAAATGATGTGGCAGTAAAGGGTAAAGTTTCAAATGAGGATGCTGACATAGTTGAGTGCAATATTGGCACAAAGAAAGACCCTAAATATGTCAAGCTGTCAAGCAACCTGTTAGGGGAGAAGAGGGCCGAGTATGCTAAATTATTAAAGGAATTCACTGATATGTTTGCATATACCTATGAATACCTCAAGATGTATGACACCAACATTATTGAGCATAAGATTCCACTGAAAGAGGAGGCTAAACCATTTAGGCAGAAATTAAGACAAATTAATCCTATGTTGTTGCTTATCATGGAGAGAGAGGTAAAGAAGCTAATGGATGCCCAGATCATCGTTCCTTTGATATATTCAGAGGGGGTGGCCAACCTGGGCTCGGTGAGAAATAAGAGTGGGGAAATCAGAATTTGTGTCGATTTCAGCAACCTGAACATGAGCTTAAAGAAAGATAATTACCCCTTGCCAAAAATGGAACACATATTACAAAGGTAACTGGTGTATCAAGGATATACATGATTGATGGATTTTTGAGATACAATCAGATCTCGGTCCTACCTGATGACAAAGAAAAGACAACATTCACCACTCCTTGGGGTACATTCATGCATGCCAAAATTCCATTTGTATTGATGAATGTGGGGGAGACCTTTCAGAGAGAGATGGATATATCTTTTATTGGAGAAAAGGAAAAGTTTGCAATCATCTATCTTGATGACATTACAGTCTTCTCCAAATCATATAGAGAGCACTGTGAGCATTTAAAAAGAGTTTTCCTGAAATGTAGGAAATTTGGTCTCTCCTTAAATCCCAAGAAGTCGTTGTTGGCCATGAAGGAGGGAAAATTGTTGGGCCACATAGTATCAGCTGAGGGAGTCATAATTGATCCCAGTAAAGTTGAAGAAATCCAAACCTTGTCACTCCCAAGATCCAGGAAAGAGGTCTAGTCTTTCTTGGGAAAAATTAATTTTCTGAGAAAGTTTGTTTCCAACTTCGTTGAGATGGTAAAGCTTATAACGACCATGTTGAGGAAAGGAAATGAAGTCAAATGGATTGTCAAGTCGTGAAATTCCTTTGATCAGATAAATAATTCCTTGACTGAAGAACCTATTCTTATCATCCTTGATTACTCAAAGGATTTCATAATTTTTTCATTTTCTTCATTTGACACTGTAGCGGTTGTCCTGTTGCGGAAAAATGTTGAAGGGTTGGAGCAGCCCATTTATTTTTTCAGTCAGGCATTGAGAGATGCTAAGGTAAAATATGACATCATGGAGAAGCAGGCCTACACTTTGGTTAAATCTCTCAAATCTTTCAGACTCTATGTCCTCCAATCAAAAGTTATCGTATATGTCCCTTCAGTTGTCGTCAAGGAAATTCGCATTCAGCTAGACATATATGGAAGGAGGAGCCGATGGATTGCAAAAATCCTTGAATTTGATCTAGACATCAAGCCCACAAAACTGATCAAAGGTCAAAGTTTAGCCAGGTTGTTGGCTGAATCTAATTGCAAAATGTTTGGGGTAAATTTCATCAATAATTACTCAAAAAATCGGCAGGCTGAGTTGTCTGATACAAAAGCCCAGAAAGACCCCCCATTAGCAAGATATCCTTGGTACAAGGATGTCATATATTTTCTACATAAATTGCAGCCTCTTGATGGAATGCAAAGGAACAAGGAAAGAGATTTAAAGCTCAAAGAAATTAAATACTTCCTTGTTGATCAAATCTTATATTGGAAGGATCCTCTAGGAGTGCTCTTAAAATGTATGGACCCACATGAAGCACAAATGATTATGTATGACTTTCATGATAGTCTGTGTGGAGGACATCACTTCTGGAGAACGACCGCCTACAAAACTCTCACGGATGGATATTTTTGGCCTACTTTGTTCACTGATGTTTGCACAAAGGTCAGAGCCCACGTTAAATGTCAAAGATTCTCCAGGAAGCAACAACTAAAGCCCCTGCCATTGAAACTTGTGGTTTCTTTAGGGCCCTTCCAGCAGTGGGTCCTGGACTTCATTGGGTAAATTCATCCTGCATCCAGTGGTCAGCACAAATGGATCCTAACTGCCACAGAATACTTTACCAGGTGGATCAAAGCTATTCCATAAGAAGTGATTCTCACAATTTGATCATCGGTTTTCTGGAGGATATCATAGCAAGATTTGTCTTTCCAAGTAGAATCATTACAGATAACGCAGTGTCTTTCAAAGTTGAACCATTGATCCAATTCTATGAGTAGTTTGGAATCAAGTTAATTCACTCTACCCCATACCACCCTCAAGGCAACGAACTGGCAGAGTCCTCTAACAAAAGCCTTATCAAAATAATTAAAATATTGTTAGAGGACAATAAGAAAGCATGGGATTCAAAGCTCAATTTTTCTTTGTGGGTTGATAGAGTGACAAAAAAAATATCTCTCGGCGTCTCTCCACTCCAACTTGTATATAGAACTAAAGAAGTTTTTCCCTCTCAGCTGGCCTTGCCCGTGGAAAAATTCTTTCAAGATCACCATGGTGAGCACGATGATATGATTAAAATAATCCAAAAACTATTCGAAGTGAAATAGGCAAGAGAGAAGCTCTTGGATAGAGCACATGAGCATCAACAGAATATCAAGAAGGGGATTTCCTACTGGGAGATCTAGTACTGAAATGGGATGCACCCAAGAAGGAAAGAGGCAAGAACGAAAAATTTGAAGCCCTTTGGATCATCCCCTTCAAAATATTTGAAGCATTTCCAAACAACATTTACAGGTTGTAGAATCTGGAGGGTGATAAAATTTTGGGTGGCCCTGTAAATGGCCACTTCCTGAAAAAGTTTTTTTGTTTAAAGCCGCAATTGGCATCCCACCATTGTAAATATCGTTCCTGTTTTATTTTTGGTTTTTATTTTTATCTTTTGTGAATGTTAGACTCCATAACCCAACAACTAAGACACTGGAAGTACTTGATCTTGGCAGCTTGCAGGGAGCATGCCATCCCCTGTGGAGACAAATGTTATCACATGAATATTTCAAGGCCCGTAGGCATGTGTAAATTTACCCAAGTTTGTACCCTTGCCCCATTTTTCTCTATTTTTTTTGGCCATGTTCTTATTTTTCCCCCTTTTCATTTGGCAGAGCCATTTTATGTTTGCCCTTTCCTTTTTGAACACTCACTCCCTCGACCTCTGTCACTAATCCTTACATTTTCCCAAGTCCCAGCCATGTCATCTAAGTCTTCATTGTCGCGGGCTGCAGCACTAAGAGCGGTCTAACATGGACTCGAATCAAGAGAGAGAGCAAGTTCAATTTTCAACAAAGTCAAGCAAGCATGGGAATCAAGAGTTCAAATGTTGTAAAATTGTTCAGCAAGGATCTCAAAATCCAGATTAACAAAAGGGAATATCTGGGTCATCCGATCATGAAGAGTCGAGGGTCGTTGACCTGACATCCACAAATTTCAAAAAATCGAGAATAGGGAGTTTGGGGTTCTCGTCATAAAGGTGCATCCATAACCTGAAATCCTAAGACCCGAAATGTCGATGGCTTCAATATGAGCTATCCGATCAAAGGGGACGTGTGGCACCCAATTTGAGCATCACGATTTCGCAACTCAGGGTTTTGAGCATGGAGCACATCATGAGATTGCGAAAGAAAAATAACGACACGAATAGGAGTTAGGCTCATGGTCACAACCCAGAGTCATATGGAAAGAGCAGCCAAAGAAAGGTAAGTGCTTGGATGAATGATGGGTGATTGAGGCCATTCAAGGAACTGATTGTGGCCATCAGATTCGAGGCAAATCCAATCATTGATCCAGATGGGAAATTTCACAATATTGGGCATTGGGATATTTGAAGTCAAGGGGAGTGAAAACTCCTGAAATTTGAAACCCCAACATTTCATAAGTGCGAGGTCATGACCTGTGGTTGCGTGGGATAAAGGAAAGGGAGATGCACAAAGGATCAAAGCACTCGAGTTGGTCACAGAGAAGGAGAAGCATGGACCGAGGCGCTGATATCATTTTGAAGAAGTCATGGGCACCTCCTAGAACATTCATGTGTTAGCGCTCAGCCTGATCCCAATGAAGGTAGTTAATTAAATTGGGGAAGGTGGTTGAAACCTCGTTTCACCACATTAATGGAAAGCATGGAAATATGGCCTTGAAGGGTAGACTATCAGTTGAAAGTTCCCTATCATGGATTTTCTTGTGAAGCCCATACCAATCTAATCTTTCTTATGATAGAAGAATGTAAGTGTAGCCTGATAGAAGAAGACTCAGATGTTAATCCTTGAATGAAGTGATCAAAGTGCACTTCTGAGGGGAGCAATTTTCTTTGAGTATATATACTCAGTTTTTATTTTCTGTAATGGTTGATGGTTGAGAGAAGCTCCCGTATTGTAAATTTTTAGTAAATCATAAAATCTGAACAATAAGGTGTTTACTTCTCAGGAGGAATCATGTCAAAGGTCAAAATAAGAAGCATGAATCAAAAAACAGCTCAGCAAGTGAAGAAACAGGGTCTAGACCTCCAAAAAATACAATTTTTGAAGAGATATTATGTGAAAAGGGGCTGGTGCTCTAGTGTAAGGGGCACCAGGGAGTTATAAGACTCTTTCCAATAGCTTAAGGGAGCGCTGGCACTATGCTAACATGGGAAGGGGGGCGCAAGGCTAAAAAAACTCATAAAAATGTCCAAAAACTCAAAATTTTGATCAAATTTTGACAGGCAAGTTGAGTGTGATGGGGTGAAGAGTCAATCAGCAAGTGAAATCAGATATGAGGGGGTGAACAAGGTCTGACATCAATCAAAGAGAAATACAAGGTCTTATGAGGAAAAATCAAAACCAAAAGTTTTGATTCGATTCTCCCTAGTGGAGTCACCAGTTTCTGTTGTAAGAAAATCTTCCTGCAGACAGGTAGATCTCCTCTTGAGAGATAAACTCTTAAATCTAAGACAAAAAGTGCTTAACGTGGACACTGACTTCCTTTCATATCTATACAAACTGATGCATGAGAGGGAAGGAGAAGGGGGGTACCTTTTTACCAATGTTTGTCCCTGCATGCCCCGAGTTAAGATCCAATCTTTCGCTCCTCGATAAACCTTGTAGACAAACAATAGTACAACCACTTCCTACTCTATTAATGTTAGCTTGAAATAGATCTATCTATCATAGATAAGTTCATATGAGATTAAACTTGAACTAGAAAGAAACAGGCCAAGCATGTCATATTAATGAGAACAATGATCGAAGTAGCTTACAACCGTAGATGCGAATGTGACATCTTCGTCAAGTCCTCTTTGTCTAACACTTGCTCAAAATATCCACAACTTGGATGATAGAATCTTCATTGATTACTTTCCTCCAATTCACCATGTGTTTCCTATGAGATCATAGGCTTCTTACTTGCAATTCTTCCTCCTTTCCATCACCACTTATGAGATCATAAGTTTGGTGTGATTCTCCTTTTCCAGTCCTCTTTCACCATTAGAAAACTTGCTTATATATCCTTGCAAAGGCTTTAACCACTTGAGATATCCTTGGGGAAGTTGAGAATTTTCCTCCTTCAATTGAGGATCTTCCCTAAGATCATGGCTTTACTAGGGATTCGAATCCAACTGCCTTCCAAGAATGAAAGGATCCTTCCCGCATTCATCTCAACAACTTAACTACTGCCCAGAATAGGTAGCACTCCATCAAAAGGGCCATCAGAGCACTACAACGCTTCCCAATAGAATTAAGGGGGGTGCCAGTGCTTCTAAAGACACCAGATCTCCATAAAAAGGTCCAAAGGAGCTTTATAATAACAGTGTAAGGGGGAGCATCAGCGCTCCTAAAATAGGTATAGGGGAGCACTCTCCTTCAAAAGCTTAGTTTTTTGAGTGTTTTCAAATGGCAAAAGGTTCATGAGCCTACTGACTCATTTCTCCTCTTTGAAATAAATTGTTTGAGGTGTTTCAAGTGTCTTTCTCATGTCGTTATAGGCACGACATAGGCATCATGGCAGTATGCTTCCCTGACACTTGTGACATTTGTGAGAAAAATGCGACACTTGCGATACTTGTAATGACGACCCTTGCGACACTATCGAAGTGAGTAATTTTGACGTATAATAGATTGCCCCCCAAAGTATGAAGTTAGAAGATGAGAACTGATAACTGAAATGCTTTGTAGTCTTTCAAGCAAGGGTATAGACGTAGAGAACCTGACAAAAGATACACACAAACATCCAACAAATATTATGACATGTTTCAAACCCAAGGCAGGCATACCTATGCTTGGGTGATCAAGACTTGCAAGATATGGTCGCCATAAAATACACTGTGGATCCATAATTGTATTGATAAAAAAGGTATAGGCACTGAAAATACACTGTGGATCTATACTCTTATGACATGAATTGATCGTAGCCACAAAGAATACACAGTGGATCTACGAGATGACAAGACATAGCCACGACCAATACAAAGTGGATCTATGTGACAGTATATGTATCATTTGTCCAAGAGAAAGTCCTTCACAACCTGGGCAAAGTACATATCAAAGTAATCACTCAACCCAAGGTCTTCTTACCTATCCCAATGTAGTACGAATCTAACCATGTGAATATATGTCCTGATGTCGAACATGGTAGAAACAACTTGATTATCGGTCAATGATGTAAATTGTTAACAAGCGCGAGGGAGATCACCATTAATGTCAATGATTCCCAAGGTACCCTAGTACATTCCAACGAATGCAAATGGATGAGCTGGAGTCAAACATCCTTGGAATCATCCGATCAGAGTTCAATGGCGTAAACCTGTTGTCGGATGTGAGGAGGCCTGCCATTGAGGCATGCAGGTCCCAAAGCACTAATTGGTTTCTAAGTCTAGTTCCTGGATAATGTGTTGAGGTCGACAGGAATAGACTCATCGAAGGAGGGCCTTGATGTATCCCCCATCAACGACATGAAATGGACACAGAGATGTAATTTGGTAGATCAAATGAACATGGACTGACACGGGTATTGAGACAAGATATTTGTGATGGCTGACTCTTGAGGCAGATACTTCCCTTGAACATTGAAGCACAACAGCGGAAACATGACATGGACCAAAATTTGATGATGTAGTGGATGCTGTGACTTACGTCAGGTGACCCAAAGGAGTGAAAGAAACTCAAAGGATTGGCTCAGTGCAAAGGTTCAATAGATTAAAATGCATGCAAAAGACAAAGTTCCGTGTTCAAGGGCGACTCTAAGAGTTACTTGGTAATGTTCTCAAGAGACTGCTTGGCTTGCTTCTTTCAAATTTTCCCCCATCTAGATAGACGAGTACCTCTTTTTAATTTAATGAGCTCGAGGAGGGTAACACATGCTCGATAAAACTCACCTTCGGTAAGTTCCTCTTCCTTTTTTTAATGAACTGGAAGAAGTAAGGGTTCGGTCCCATATTGGCCTGTCGATGTTTGCTTTAATGAGTCCAAAGACAGAAAAATCAAAGGTTTTTCATGATTATAGAGTCTGGAAAAACACTTAAAAGAGAACTCTCTCAGTTTCTTTTTCATAAAGTAGTCTGATGAGACCGAAAAAGAGATAAACTATTGCTCAACAGACACTTTCTTCAAATACTTTAATGAGCATGAAGAGAAACAAGGTCACTCGGTAATCTTTTCACGTTTAGAGAGTCTGAAAAGAACTTAAAGGTGACTCTAGTGTTGTCATTTTTTCGTAATGTTAGTCTCGCGAGGCCAAAAAAGAGATAAATTGTCACTCAAAAGATGCCCTTTCAAACTTTTTAACGAGTGGGAAAGGAAGCAACATCACTCGACAATCTTTTCATGTTTAGAGAGTATGAAAAGAGCTTAAAGGAGACTCCAAGGGGTTCCTTTTTTGTGTATCCAGACAGGTCCGAAAAAGAGATAAAAGTCTACCCAAATGCATTCTCATGTATTTATGAGCATGAGAAAGAACAAATACTAAGATCGGTATGCCCCCAGCATGAAATCTAGTGGCCTAACTCTAGAAAGATCATCAAAGGCTAGAGACATGCCCTCCAAGATTTGATTCATTCACCGACTTTGAGGTTGTCACCAATTTATCTAGTAGATGAGAAAAAGGAGAAGGGTAAATGAAAAGAAGGTTCAAGAGAGGTGACTGTTTCATTTTTAAATGAGCTTGACACAAGAAAAGAACTATGCTCAGGGACCTCTGTTTCATTTTTTAATGAGCTTGCTACAGAGAAGAGAAACTATGTTCGTTGTTTCATCCAGATCAGGGCTTCCAAGAGGATAATTCTCTAGAAGGGTACTATGTCAATGGATAGAACGTGGTCATGGCCTCCAGGAGATGTTCACTGAATGGAAGATAATCACTCAATAAGGGACACATATCAAGGGCCGCGATAGGAGTAAGGAGACCAAGCTCCAATAATACCACCGAAGAAATCACCATGTCCACTACCGGATCCAAATCGTCAGAAGATGAGGTCATGGGAGATAATGCCACATAATTGACATGCGGCAGGGGCGATACTGTCTGCATATAAGAACCACTTAGGGAGGTAACCCAATCAAGGCCGATGAATGAAAGTTGATCAATAGTCACAATTCTTCCATCGTGAGGGAAATATATCACACAAAAAAGAGTGGATACAATAGCTTTCATGGCATAGACATAATCCCACCCAAGGAGTAAAGCAAAATCCAAGGGGTCTCAGACTACCATGACATCGATAAAGACAGTTTTCCCTCCCAAAGTTATAGGAAACTAAGGAAGGATCCCTAAAGGTTGACTAGTTCTTCTGTTAAAAGCTAACAGATTTTGTGTAACCGGTGTAAGCTGTGAACAACCCAAAGCGTACCAAGCAACAGATGACAAAATACTAATGGACTCACCTTCATATATCAGTGTTTGAGGAACATCCCGACCATGAACCTGTACTATAATCTGGAAAGGAATATGAGAGGGAAGACGAGGTCCAGTTAGCGCACCCCAATCAAAAAGGATGGCTTCAGTACTTGGAGGGGGTTTCGTAGGAGAATGAGGGATGCCCCCCAACATGGTAGAGTCCGTATTAACGAGAAAAACATGGCTAGTATCAGGTTTACTCTCTAGAGAGAGAGTAGGATCGACCAATGATCGGATCGGATCGACCAATGGTGGACTTGGATAGAACACTTTGGCACTCTTCAGAGGAAGAGTGGGACTGATCAGGGAAGGGGCTGGATCAATCACTTTGGCACTCTTCAGATGAAGGGTGGGACTGACTGAGGAAGGGACTGGATCAGCCACTTTAGCACTCATCAAAGGAGGAGTGGGATCAACCGATGACAGAACCAAATCGACCACTTGATTTTCATTCTCCAAGGTAAGAATGGTGTCTACGGGTGGAAATGGATCAACCGCTTTGGTGTCACTCTCTAACGGGAGAGTGGGATCGACTGAGGATGACAATAGATCGACCACTTTGGTATCACTCTTTTGATGAAGAGTGGGTTTGATCGATGACAGAACTGGATTAGCTACTTGGGTTCGTGGTTCAATCGAGGAGGAAACTAGATTGACCACCTGATCAACTAGACTGACTGGGGATGAAACCATATTGACCAGTCCATCAGCCAATGATGAGTCAGAGGAAAGCTTACGATAATATTTTGGAAGTTGAAGTTTTTCCAAAAGAGAAGAAGCCTCGTCTATGAGAGGACAAAGGTGAGAGTAATAATTACCTTTACATAACATGCAAAGGAACTTGATAGTTTGCTTCTTCTTACCAACCTGAACATCACTAGTTGACGGGGTATCATCGACATGACCAACAGAGGTTGATGACATGCAAGACCACAATTCTAAGACCTGGGTAAGTCCGGAGCAATCCCTCAAAAATTTGTCACCCTTACAAAGGCTACAAGGGAATTTGGGTTTCAGATTATTCATTTTAATCTTGTTGACCTCATCAACACTCCCAGTACTATTAACAGTAACTAGTTGCTTAGAGCCAACATCTGATGTTGTTGGGGTCTTGGTCCTTTTCAGGTTCTTCTTCTTCTTCTCTTTCCATTTCTTCTTCTTTTGATCAACCTGGCTACTTGCTTTAGAGATTTCACTAGGTGAAGAAGGAGAAATGGAAGGAGACTTAATGGGCAAAGAAGGCGAAAATTCGATGTGAGGTTGATGTGTGGGTGGTGTACCAACATCCAAAATATTAGGTGCAGCTGAAACATTGGGAGGATTTGGGATCACTGGAGTGGGGAACATCCAAACTGGTAATCCAATAGTGAGTCATGGAAGACTCAGTGTGGCAACATATGGAGGACCAAAGTTTCCAAACGAAGGAAAGGTACAAGGTTCCCGAGGAGAAGGGGTTCCTCCATTGGTACTCCCAGGATTTGATTCCATTAACACTGACTCGACCTAAGGTCCACTAAGTAAAACAAACAACACACGCTAGGAATCTAAGAAGTAATCAATCAAACAAACCTTCCTATGATGAAACCACTAGTTGGTGATGAAATCCAACATCACAAGATCAAAATAGGAAGGGGCGGGGATAGAGCAGGTGGATCAGTTACATTGGCAACCCGCTTAATAGACTTATGCCTTGGTGCAAGCTTCCACGCAGTAATTGTGGATTTGCACTCCAAGGATCCCGACTGAGTTTGACCAACATTTGTTCCAGGTACAATGAGACTTCCCTTCACCATCACCTTGTGTGAGACCCTAAAGATTGTGGCTACTAAGGTCACCAAATCGTAGTCATCCCCTGGGTGGGTACAGTCAACAGTCCAGTCGAAATGTATGGGTAGGATAACAAGTCCAAAATCAACTTGAAAGGCTCCCACACATAATCGTGGGTATACCTTCCAGTGACCCCCAATATATGATCCGCCCACTACAAATAGTTGGGCCACGGAGGGATAATCTCTGTAACTCACCCGAATGCAACCTCGTGCGTAACCCCTGTGTGAGAGGGGGATCCCAGCAAGCCAATACGACAATTGGATTTGACTCTCCCTACCACAAGATACTAAGTTTGTTTGATAGCTTTGGAAAGTTATCCTTTCAACCTATTCCAAAGCCCTACACCTTAAACTAATGTAGGTTTGCTAACAAAGATGTAAAAAGTATGATAAATTTTAGTTAAGCATTGATTTTAATGGTTGTTGTTTACTCAACAGGTGTACGAAAGTGAAACTGATGGAATGATGACTCAATTCCCAAAAAGAAGCATGAAATATGATAAGCAGTCATTTCTTTTCAATGAACACCTATTTAAGGGAAAGAGAAGGAGTCGTTTTCACTTTCAAACACTTGATAAGGAATGCCCTCGATCAATTTTATTCTCAATCAAATCTAATATGATGCTACAACATTTTAGAAATTCAAACTAATATGCTAACTAATCATTAAGATGTACTTTTGTCGTTTTCATGCAAATGATGATCAATTCAATGAAAAATTTGTCTTGCCAACTACCCTTTCAGATCAAGGAGATTCGGACAAGAAAACGCAGATTTCACATAAACAACACACCCTTTTTCAATCAAACAAGAGAAAAAAAATCAAAAACGCAAAAGGAAGGAGAAAGAAAATGGATCAGATGACCTTTGAGAACCAAATGAGAAGAGTCACAGACTTCAAATGTCCTTCACTGGAGTTGCCGCTCAGTCGGATAGGAAAGAAGAAAGCAGTGGATTGGTTTCAGGCTCTCAACAGCAAAAACTCAAAAATGAATAAAGAAGGGCATAAAATCTGAACAATAAGGTGTTTAATTCTTAGGAGGAAGCATGTCAAAGGTCAAAAGAAGAAGCATGAATCACAAAACAGCTCAGCAAGTGAAGAAACAGGGTCTGGACCTCCAAAAAATACAATTTTTGAAGAGATTTTATGTAAAAAGGGGTTGGTGCTCTGGTGTAAAGGGCACCAGGGCATTATAACACTTTTTCCAATATCTTAAGTGAGTGTTGGCACTCTTCTAACATGGGCAGGGGGGCGCTAGGCTCAAAAAACTCATAAAAATGTCCAAAAACCCAAAATTTTGATCAAATTTTGACAGGCAAGCTGAGTTTGATGGGGTGAAGAGTCAATCAGCAAGTGAAATCAGATATGAGTGGGTGAACAAGGTCTGACATCAATCAAAGAGAAATACAAGGTCTTATGAGGAAAAATCAAAACCAAAATTTTCGATTGAACTCTCCCTAGTGGAGTCGCCAGTTTCTGTTGTAGGAAAATCTCCCCGCGGATAGGTAGATCTCATATTGAGAGATAGACTCTTAACTCTAAGATAGAAAGTGATTAACATGGACACTGACTTCCTTTCAGATCTATACAAACTGATGCATGAGAGGGAAGGAGAAGAGGGGTACCTTTTTATCGACGTTTGTCCCTGCACGCTCCGAGTTGAGTTCCAATCTTTCGCTCCTCGATGAACCCTGTAGACAAACAACAATACAACCACTTCCTACTCTATTGATGTTATCTTGAAATATATCTATCTATCATAGATAAGTTCGTATGAGATTAAACTTGAACTAGAAAGAAACAGGCCAAGCGTGTCATATTAATGAGAACAATGACAGAAGTAGCTTACAACTGTAGATGTGAATGCAACAGCTTTGTCAAGTCCTCTTTGTCTAACCCTTGCTCAAAATATCCACAACTTGGATGATAGTAGCTTCAATGATTACTTTCCTCCAGTTCACCATGTGTTTCCTATGAGATCATAGGTTTCTTGCTTGCAATTCTTCCTCCTTTCCATCACCACTTATGAGATCATAAGTTTGGTGTGATTCTCCTTTTCTAGTCCTCTTTCACCGTTAGAAAACTTGCTTATATAGCCTTGGAGAGGCTTTAACCACTTGAGATATCCTTGGGGAAGTTGAGAATTTTCCTCCTTCAGTTGAGGATCTGCCCTTAGATCATGGCTGGCCTAGGGATTCAAATCCAACTGCCTTCCAAGAATGAAAGGATCCTTCCCCCGTTCATCTCAACAACTTAAATACTACCCAGAATAGGTAGTGCTCTCTCAAAAGGGCCATCAGAGTGCTACAATGCTTCCCAGTAGGCTTAAGGGGGGCGCCAGCGCTCCTAAAGACACCAACGCTCCCTCAAAAGGGCCAAAGGAGCTTTATAACACTCCCAGACAGTATAAGGGGGAGCGCCAACGCTCCCAAAAGAGGTATAGGAGAGCGCTCTCCTTCAAAAGCTTAGTTTTTTGAGTGTTTTCAAATGGAAAAAGGTTCATGAGCCTGCTGACTCATTTCTCCTCTTCCAAATCAAATGTTTGAGGTGTTTCAAGTGTCTTTCTCATGTCGTTATAGGCACGACATAGGCATCATGGTAGTATTCTTCCCTGACACTTGCGACATTTGTGAGAAAAATGCGACATTTGTAATGACGACACTTGCGACACTATCGAAGTGAGTAATTTTGACGTGTAACAGATTGCCCCCCAAAGCATGAAGTTAGAATATGAGAACTAATAACTGAGTTCTTTTGTAGACTTTCAAGAAAGGTTATAGACACAGAGAACCTGACAAAAGCTGCACATAAACATCCAACAAATATTATGACATGTTTCAAACCCAAGGTAGGCATACCTATGCTTGGGTGATCAAGACTTGCAAGATATGGCCACCATAAAATACACTGTAGATCCATAATTGTATTGATAAAAAAGGTATAGCCACTGAAAATACACTGTGGATCTATACTCTTATGAAATGAATTGATCGTAGCCATGAAGAATGCAGAGTGGATCTACAAGATGACAAGACATAGCCACGACCAATACAAAGTGGATCTATGTGACAGTATATGTATCATTTGTCCAAGAGAAACTCCTTCGCAACTTGGGCAAAGTACATATCAAAGTGATCACTCAACCCAGGGTCTTCTTACCGATCCCGATGTAGTACGAATCTAACCATGTTAATAGATGTATTGATGTTGAACATGGCAGAAACCACTTGATTACGAGTCAATGATGTAAACCGTTAACAAGCATGAGGGAGATCACCATTAATGTCAATGATTCCCAAGGTACCCTAGTACATTCCAACGAATGTGAATGGATGAGATGGAGTCAAACATCCATGGAATCATCCGATCAGAGGTCAATGGCATAAACCTGTTGTCGGATGTGAGGAGGCCTGCCATTGAGGCATGTAGGTCCCAAAGTACTAATTGGTTTCTAAGTCTAGTTCCTGGATAATGTGTTAAGGTCGACAGGAATAGACTCATCAAAGGAGGGCCTTGATGTATCCCCCATCAACGACATGAAATGGACACAGAGATGTAATTTGGTAGATCAAATGAACATGGACTGACACAGGTATTGAGACAAGATATTTGTGATGGCTAACTCTTGAGGTGGATAATTCCCTTGAAAACTAAGGCACAACAGCGGAAACATGACACAGACAAAAATTTGATGATGCAGTGGATGCTGTGACTTACGTCAGTTGACCCAAAGGAGTGAAAGAAAGTCAAAGGATTGGATCAGTGCAGAGGTTCAGTGGATCAAAATGCGTCCAAAAGACAAAGTGCCATGTTCAAGGGCGACTCTAAGAGTTACTTGGTAATGTTCTCAAGAGACTGCTTGGCTTGCTTCTTTCAAATTTTCCCCCATCTAGATAGACGAGTACCTCTTTTTAATTTATCGAGCTCGAGGAGGGTAACACATGCTTGATAAAACTCACCTTCAGTAAGTTCCTCTTCCTTTGTTTAATGAATTGGAAGAAGTAAGGGTTCAGTCCCATATGGGCTTGTTGATGTTTTCTTTAACGAGTCCAAAGACAGAAAACTTGAAGGTTTTTCGTGATTATAGAGTCTGGAAAAACACTTAAAAGAGAAATCTCTCAGTTCCTTTTTCATAAAGTAGTCTGATGAGACTGAAAAAGAGATAAACTATCGGTCAACAGGCATTTTCTTCAAATACTTTAACGAGCGTGAAGAGAAACAAGGTCGCTCAGTAATCTTTTCATGTTTAGAGAGTCTGAAAAGAACTTGAAGGTGACTCCAATGTTTTCCTTTTTCATAATATTAGTCTCGCGAGGCCGAAAAAAGAGATAAATTATCACTCGAAAGATTCCCTTTCAAACCATTTAATGAGTGGGAAAAGAAGCAAGATCACTCGACAATATTTTCATGTTTAGAGAGTCTGAAAAGAGATTAAAGGAGACCCCAAGGGGTTCCTTTTTCGTGTATCCACACAGGTCTGAAAAAGAGATAAAAGTCTACCCGGATGCATTCTTATGTATTTACGAGTAGGAGAAAGAACAAAGACTAAGCTCGGTATGCCCCCAGCATGAAAGCTAGTGTCTTGACTCCAGAACAATCATCAAAGGTTGGAGACATGCCCTCCAAGCTTCGATTCATTCACCAACTTTGAGGTTGTCACCAATTTCTCTAGGAGATGAGAAAAAGGAGAAGGGTGGATGAAAAGAAGGTTCAAGAGAGGTGACTGTTTCATTTTTAAATGACCTTGACATAGGAAAATAACTATGCTTAGGGACCTCTGTTTCATTTTTTAGCGAGCTTGCCACAGAGAAGAGAAACTATGCTCGTAGTTTCATCCGGATAAGGGCTTCCAAGAGGATAATTCTCTAGAAGGGTACTATGTCAATGGATAGAACATGGTCATGGCCTCCAGGAGATCTTTGCTGGATGGAATATAATCACTCAAGAAGGGACACATATCGAGGGCCACGATAGGAGTAAGGATATCAGGCTCCAATAATCCCACTGAAGAAATCACCATGTCCACAACCAGATCCAAATCGTCGGAAGTTGATGGGAGACAACGCCACATAATTGACATGTGGCAGGGTTGATATTGTCTGCATATAAGAACCACTTAGGGAGGTAACCCAGTCAGGGCTGATGAATGAAAGTTGTTCAATAGTCACAATTCTTCCATCGTGAGGGAAAGATATCACACGAAAAAGAGTGGATACAATAGCTTTCATGGCATAGACATAATCCCACCCAAGGAGTAAAGAAAAATCCAAGGGGTATCGGACTACCATGACATTGATAAAGATAGTTTTCCCTCCCAAAGTTACAGGAAACTGAGGAAGGATCCCTAAAGGTTGACTAGTTCTTCTGTTAAAAGCTAAGAGATTTTGTGTAACCGGTGCAAGCTGCGAGCAACCCAAAGCGTACCAAGCAACAGAAGACAAAATACTAATGAACGCACCTTCATCTATCATCGTTTGAGGAACGTCCTGACCATGAACCTGTACTGTAATCTGGAAAGGAATGTGAGAGGGAAGATGAGGTCCAGTTAGCGCACCCCAATCAAAAAGGATGGCTTCAGTACTTGGAGGGGGTTTCGCAGAAGAATGAGGGATGCCCCTTGGCACGGTAGAGTCTATATTAATGAGAAAAACATGGGCAGTATCAGGATTACTCTCTAGAGAGAGAGAGTAGGATCGAACGATGATTGGATTAGATCGACCAATGGTGGACTTGGATAGACCACTTTGGCACTCTTCTGAGGAAGAGTGGGACTGATTGGGGAAGGGGCTGGATCAATCACTTTGGCACTCTTCAGATGAAGGGTGGGACTATTCGAGGAAGGGACTGGATCAACCACTTTAGCACTCGTCAAAGGAGGAGTGGGATCAACCGATGATAGAACTAAATCGACCACTTGAGTTTCATTCTCCAAGGGAAGAATGGGGTCGACGGGTGGAAATGGATCGACCTCTTTGGTGTCACTCTCTAATAGGAGAGTGGGATCGATCAAGGATGACAATATATTGACCACTTTGGTATCACTCTTTTGATGAAGAGTGGGGCTGATCGATGACAGAACTAGATCAACTACTTCAGTTCGTGGTTCAATCGAGGAAGAAACTAGATTGACCAGCTGATCAACTAGACTGACTGGGGAAGGAACCGGATTTACCAGTCCATCAACCAATGATGAGTCAGAGGAAAACTTACGATAACCTTTTGGAAGTTGAAGTTTTTCCAAAAGAGAAGAAGCCTCGTCCATGCGAGGACAAAGGTGAGAGTAATGATTACTTTTACATAACATGAAAGGGAACTTGATAGTTTGCTTCTTCTTACCAACCTGAACATCACTATTTGATGGGGTATCATCGACATGACCGACAGAGGTCGATGACATGGAAGACTGGATTTCTAAGACTTGGGTAAGTCCAGGGAAATCCCTCATAAAGTGGTCACCCTTACAAAGGATGCAAGGGAATTTGGGTTTCAGATTCTTCATTTTAATCTTGTTGACCGCATCAACACTCCCAGTACTATTAACAGTAACTGGTTGCTTAGAGCCAACATCTGATGTTGTTGGGGTATTGGTCCTTTTCGGGTTCTTCTTCTTCTTCTCTTTCTATTTCTTCTTCTTTTGAACAACCTGGCTACTTGCTTTAGAGCTTTCACTAAGTGAAGAAGGAGAAATGGAAGAAGACTTAATGGGCGAAGAAGGCAAACAGTTGACATGAGGTTGATGTGTGGGTGGTGTGCTGACATCCAAAGTATTAGGTGCAACTAAAACATTGGGAGGATTCGGGATCACCGGAGTGGGGAACAACCAAACTAGTAATCCAATAGTGAGTCCTAGAAGGCTCAGTGTGGCAACATATGGAGGACCAAAGTTTCCAAACGAAGGAAAGGTACAAGGTTCCCCAGGAGAATGGGTTCCTCCATTTTTACTCCCAGGATTTGATGCCATTAACACTGACTCGACCGAAGGTCCACTAAGTAAAACAAACAACACACACTAGGAATCTGAGAAGCATTCAATCAAACAAACCTTCCTACGATGAAACCACTAGTTGGTGATGAAATCCAATGTCGCGAGATCAAAATAGGAAGGGGAGGGCATAGAGTAGGTGGATCAGTTATGTTGGCAACCTGCTTAATGGACTTACACCTTGGTGCAAGCTTCCACGCAATAATTATGGATTTACCCTCCAAGGAGCTCGAGTGAGTTTGACCAACGTCTATTCTAGGTACAGTGAGACTTCCCTTCACCATCACCTTGTGTGAGACCCTAAAGATTGTGGCTACTAAGGTCACCAACTCGTAGTCAGCCCCTAGGTGGGTATAGTCGACAGTCCGGTTAGAACGTATGGGCAGGATAACAAGTCCGAAATCAACTTGAAAGGCTCCCACACATAATCGTGGGTATACCTTCCAGTGACCCCCAATATACGATCCGACCACTACAAAAAATTGGGCCACGGAGGGATAATCTCTGTAACTCACCCAAATGGGACCTCGTGTGTAACCCCTATGTGAGAGGGGGATCCCAACAAGCCAATACGACAATTGGATTTGACTCTCCCTACCGCAAGATACTAAGTTTGTTTGATAGCTTTGGAAAGTTATCCTTTCAACCTATTCCAAATCCCTACGCCTTAAACTAATGTAGGTTTGCTAACAAAGATGTAAAAAGTCTGATAAATTTTAGTTAAGTGTTGATTTTAATGGATGTTGTTTACTCAGCGGGTTTACAAAAGTGAAACTGATGGAATGATGACTCAATTCCCAAAAATCTGCATGAAAGATGATAAGCAGTCGTTTCTTTTCAATGAACACCTATTTAAGGGAAAGAGAAGGAGTCGTTTTCACTTTCAAACACTTGATAAGGAATGCCCTCAATCAATTTTGTTCTCAATCAAATCCAATATGATGCTACAACATTTCAGAAATGCAAACTAATCATTAAGATGTACTTTTGTCGTTTTCATGCGAATGATGATCAATTCAATGCAAAATTTGTCCTACGAACTACCCTTTTAGATCAAGGAGATTCAGACAAGAAAACGAAGATTTCGCACAAACAACACACCCTTTTTCAATCAAAAAAGAGAAAGAAAATAAAAAAATGCAAAAGGAAGGAGAAAGAAAAGGATTAGATGACCTCAAAGAACCAAATGAGAAGAGTCACAGACTTTAGATTTCCTTCACTGGAGTTCTCGCTCAGTCGGATAGGAGAGAAGAAAGCAGTGGATTGGTTTCAGGCTCTCAACAACAAAAAATCAAAAATGAATGAAGAAGGGAATAAAATTTGAACAATAAGGTGTTTACTTCTTAGGAGGAAGCATGTTAAAGGTCAAAAGAAGAAGCATGAATCACAAAATAGCTCAGCAAGTGAAGAAACAGGGTCTAGACCTCCAAAATACAATTTTTGAAGAGATTTTATGTAAAAAATGGCTGGCACTCTGGTGTAAGGGGAACCAGGGCATTATAACACTTTTCCAATAGTTTAAGGGAGCACTGGCGCTCTGCTAACATGGGCAGGGGGGCGCCAGGCTAAAAAAACTCATAAAAATGTCCAAAAACCCAAAATTTTGATCAAATTTTGACAGGCAAGCTGAGTGTGATGGGGTAAAGAGTCAATCAACAAGTGCAATCAGATATGAGGGGGTGAACAAGTTCTGACATCAATCAAAGAGAAAGACAAGGTCTTATGAGGAAAAATCAAAACCAAAAGTTTCGGTTCGATTCTCCCCAATGGAGTCGCTAGTTTCTGTTGTAGGAAAATCTCCCTGCGGACAGGTAGATCTCCTCTTGAGAGATATACTCTTAACTCTAAGACAGAAAGTGCTTAACGTGGACACTGAATTCCCTTCAGATCTATACAAAATGATGCATGAGAGGGAAGGAGAAGAGGGGTACATTTTTATCGACGTTTGTCCCTGCATGCTCCGAGTTGAACTCCAATCTTTCGCTCTTCAATGAACCCTGTAGACAAACAACAGTACAACCACTCCCTACTCTATTGATGTTATCTTGAAATATATCTATCTATCATAGATAAGTTCATATGATATTAAACTGGAACTAGAAAGAAACAGGCCAAGCATGTCATATTAATGAGAACAATGATAGAAGTAGCTTACAACCATAGATGCGAATGCGACAGCTTCGTCAAGTCCTCTTTGTCAAACACTTCCTCAAAATATCCACAACTTGGATGATAGCATCTTCACTGATTACTTTCCTCCAGTTCACCATGTGTTTCCTATGAGATCATAGGTTTCTTGCTTGCAATTCTTCCTCCTTTCCATCACCACTTATGAGATCATAAGTTTGGTGTGATTCTCCTTTTCCAGTCCTCTTTCGCCATTAGAAAACTTGCTTATATAGCCTTGGAGAGGCTTTAACCACTTGAGATATCCATTGGGAAGTTGAGAATTTTCCTCTTTTAGTTGAGGATCTGCCCTAAGATCATGGCTGGACTGGGGATTCAAATCCAACTGCCTTCCAAGAATGAAAGGATCCTTCCCTCGTTCATCTCAACAGCTTAACTACTGCCCAGAATAGGTAGTGCTCCCTCAAAAGGGCCATCAGAGCACTACAACACTTCCCAGTAGGCTTAAGGGGGGCGCCAACGCTCCTCGAGACACTAGTGCTCCCTCAAAAGGGCCAAAGGAGCTTTATAATGCTCCTAGACAGTGTAAGGGGGAGCACCAGCACTCCTAGAAGAGGTATAGGGGAGTGCTCTCCTTCAAAAGATTAGTTTTTTGAGTGTTTTTAGATGGAAAAAGGTTCATAAGCCTGCTGACTCATTTCTCCTCTTCCAAATCAAATGTTTGAGGTGTTTCAAGTTTCTTTCCCATGTTGTTATAGGAATGACATAGGCATCATGGCAATATGCTTTCTTGACACTTGCGACATTTGTGAGCAAAATGCGACACTTGTGACACTTGTTATGATGACACTTGTGACACTATCAAAGTGAGTAATTTTGACGTGTAATAGATTGCCCCCCAAAGTATGAAGTTAGAAGATGAGAATTGATAATTGAAATGCTTTGTAGACTTTCAAGCAAGGGTATAGATGTAGAGAACCTAACAAAAGATGCACACAAACATCCAACAAATATTATGACATGTTTCAAACCCAAGGGAGGCATACCTATGCTTGGGTGATCAAGACTTGCAAGATATGGCCGCCATAAAATACCCTACGGATCCATAAATGTATTGATAAAAAAGGTATAGCTGCTGAAAATACACTGTGGATCTATACTCTTATGACATGAATTGATCGTAGCCACAAAGAATACACAGTGGATCTACGAGATGACAAGACATAGCCACGACCAATACAAAGTGGATCTATCTGACAGTATATGTATCATTTGTCCAAGAGAAAATCCTTTGCAACCTGGGAAAAGTACATATCAAAGTGATCACTCGACCTAGGGTCTTCTTACCGATCCCAATGTAGTATGAATCTAACCATGTGAATAGATGTCCTGATATCGAACATGGAAGAAACCACTTTATTACCGGTCAATGATGTAAACCGTTAAAAAGTGTGAGGGAGATCACCATTAATGTCAATGATTCCCAAGGTACCCTAGTACATTCCAACGAATGTGAATGGATGAGCTGGAGTCGAACATCCGTGGAATCATCCGATCAGAGGTCAATGGCATAAACCTGTTGTCGGACATGAGGAGGCCTGCCATTGAGGCATGTAGGTCCCAAAGTACTATTTGGTTTCTAAGTCTAGTTCTTGGATAATGTGTTCAGGTCGACAGGGATAGACTCATCGAAGGAGGGCCTTGATGTATCCCCCATCAATGACACAAAACAGACATAGAGATGTAATTTGGTAGATCAAATGAACATGGACTGACACAGGTATTGAGACAAGATATTTGTGATGGCTGACTCTTGAGGCGGATACTTCCCTTGAACACTGAAGCACAATAGTAGAAACATGACATGGAACAAAACTTGATGATGTAGTGGATGTTGTGACTTATGTCAGGTGACCCAAAGGAGTGAAAGAAACTCAAAGGATTGGCTCAATGCAGAGGTTCAGTGGATTAAAATGCGTGCAAAAGAAAAAGTGTCATGTTCAAGGGCGACTCTAAGAGTTACTTGGTAATGTTCTCAAGAGACTGCTTGGCTTGCTTCTTTCAAATTTCCCCCCATCCAGATAGATGAGTACCTCTTTTTAATTTAATGAGTTCGAGGAGGGTAACACATGCTCGATAAAACTCACCTTCAGTAAGTTCCTCTTCCTTTGTTTAATGAATTGGAAGAAGTAAGGGTTCAGTCCCGTATGGGCCTGTCAATGTTTTCTTTAACGATTCCAAAGACAGAAAACTTGAAGGTTTTTCATGATTATAGAGTCTGGAAAAACACTTAAAAGAGAACTCTCTCAGTTCCTTTTTCGTAAAGTAGTCTGACGAGACCAAAAAAGAGATAAACTATCGGTCAACAGACATTTTCTTCAAATACTTTAACGAGTGTGAAGAGAAACAAGGTCGCTCGATAATATTTTCATGTTTAGAGAGTCTGAAAAGAACTTAAAGGTGACTCCAAGGTTGTCCTTTTTCGTAATGTTAGTCTCGCGAGGAAGAAAAAGAGATAAATTATCACTCGAAAGACATCCTTTCAAACCATTTAACGAGTGGGAAAGGAAGCAAGATCACTCGGCAATCTTTTCATGTTTAGAGAGTCTGAAAAGAGCTTAAAGGAGACTCCAAAGGGTTCCTTTTTCGTGTATGCACATAGGTCTGAACAAGAGATAAAAGTCTACCTGGATGCATTCTCATGTATTTACAAGCACGAGAAAGAACAAATACTAAGCTTGGTATGCCCCCAGCATGAAATCTAGTGGCTTAACTCCAGAAAGATCATCAAAGGCTGGAGACATGCCCTCCAAGCTTCGATTCATTCACTAACTTTGTGGTTGTCACCAATTTCTCTAGCAGATGAGAAAAAGGAGAAGGGTGGGTGAAAAGAAGGGTCAAGAGAGGTGATTGTTTCATTTTTAAATGATCTTGACACAGGAAAATAACTATGCTCAGGGACCTTTGCTTCAATTTTTAACGAGATTGCCACAGAGAAGAGAAACTATGCTCGTAGTTTCATCCAGATCAGGGCTTCCAAGAGGAGAATGCTCTGGAAGGGTACTATGTCAATGGATAGAACGTGGTCATGGCCTCTAGGAGATCTTCAATGGATGGAAGATAATCACTCAAGAAGGGATACATATCGAGGGCCACGATAGGAGTAAGGAGATCAGGCTCCAATAATCCCACCGAAGAAATCACCATGTCCACTACCAGATCCAAATCGTCGGAAGTTGAGGTCATGGGAGACAACACCACATAATTGACATGTGGCAGGGGAAATACTATCTACATATAAGAACCACTTAGGGAGGTAACCCAGTCAAGGCCGATGAATGAAAGCTGATCAATAGTCACAATTCTTCCATCGTGAGGGAAAGATATCACACGGAAAAGAGTGGATACAATAGCTTTCATGGCATAGACATAATCCCGCCAAGGGAGTAAAGCGAAATCCAAGGGGTCTCGGACTACCATGACATCGATAAAGACAGTTTTCCCTCCCAAAGTTACAGGAAACTGAGGAAGGATCCCTAAAGGTTGACTATTTCTTCTGTTAAAAACTAACAGATTCTATGTAACTGGTGCAAGTTGTGAACAACCCAAAGCATACCAAGCAACAGAAGACAAAATACTAACGGACGCACATTCATCTATCAGCGTTTGAGGAACGTCCCGACCATGAACCTATACTGTAATCTAGAAAGGAATGCGAGAGGGAAGATGAGGTTCAGTTAGGGCACCCCAATAAAAAAGGATGCCTTCAGTACTTGGAGGGGGTTTCGCAGGAGAATGAGGGATGCCCCCCATCATGGTAGAGTTTGTATTAACGAGAAAAACATGGGCAGTATCGGGTTTACTCTTTAGAGAGAGAGTAGGATTGACCGATGATTGGATCGGATCGACCAATGGTGGAATTGGATAGACCACCTTGGCACTCTTCAGAGGAAGAGTGGGACTAATCAGGGAAGGGGCTGGATCAGTCACTTTGGCACTCTTCGGATGAAGGGTGGGACTGACCGAGGAAGGGACTAGATCAGCCACTTTAGCACTCGTCAAAGGAGGAGTGGGATCGACTGATGAAAAAAATGAATCGACCACTTGAGTTTCATTCTCCAAGGGAAGAATGGGGTCAACGGGTGGAAATGGATCGACTGCTTTGGTGTCACTCTCTAACGGGAGAGTGGGATCGACCGAGGATGACAACAGATTGACCACTTTGGTATCACTCTTTTGATGAAGAGCGGGGCTGATCGATGATAGAACTAGATCAGCTACTTGGGTTCATGGTTCAATCGAGGAGGAAACTATATTGACCACCTGATCAACTAGACTGACTGGGGATGGAACCAGATTGACCAGTCCATCAACCAATGATGAGTCGGAGGAAAGCTTACGATAACCTTTTGGAAGTTGAAGTTTTTCCAAAAGAGAAGAAGCCTCATCCATGCGAGGACAAAGGTGAGAGTAATGATTACCTTTACATAACATGAAAAGGAACTTGACATTTTTCTTCTTCTTACCAACCTGAACATCACTAGTTGATGGGGTATCATCGACATGACCGATAGAGGTCAATGACGTGGAAGACCACATTTCTAAGACTTGGGTAAGTTCGGGGCAATCCCTCAGAAGGTGGTCACCCTTACAAAGGCTGCAAGGGAATTTGGGTTTCAGATTCTTCATTTTAATCTTGTTGACCTTATCAATACTCTCACTACTATTAACAGTCACTGGTTGCTTAGAGCCAACATCTGATGTTGTTGGGGTCTTGGTCCTTTTCGGGTTCTTCTTCTTCTTCTCTTTTCATTTCTTCTTCTTTTGATCAACCTGGCTACTTGCTTTAGAGCTTTCACTAGGTGAAGAAGAAGAAATGGAAGGAGACTTAATGGGCAAAAAAGGAAAAAAATTGATGTGAGGTTGATGTGTGGGTGGTGTACCGACATCCAAAGTATTAGGTGAAACTAAAACATTGGGAGGATTCGAGATCACCAGAGTGGGGAACAACCAAACTAGTAATCCAATAGTGAGTCCTGGAAGACTCAATGTGGCAACATATGGAGGACCAAAGTTTCCAAACGAAGGAAAGGTACAAGGTTCCCCAGGAGAAGGGGTTCCTCCATTGGTACTCCTAGGATTTGATACCATTAACACTGACTTGACCTAAGGTCCACTAAGTAAAACAAACAACACACGCTACGAATCTGAGAAGCAATCAATCAAACAAACCTTCCTACGATGAAACCACTAGTTGGTGATGAAATCCAATGTCGCGATATCAAAATAGGAAGGGGTGGGGATAGAGCGGGTGGCTCAGTTACGTTGGTGACCTACTTAACAGACTTACGCCTTGGTGCAAGCTTCCGTGCAGTAATTGTGGATTTACCCTCCAAGGAGCCCGAGTGAGTTTGACCAATGTCTGTTCCAGGTACAATGAGACTTCCCTTCACCGTCACCTTGTGTGAGACCCTAAAGATTATGGCTACTAAGGTCACCAACTCGTAGTTAGCCCTTGGGCGGGTAAAGTCGACAGTCCAGTCGGAACATATGGGTAGGATAACAAGTCTAAAATCAACTTGAAAGGCTCCCACACATAATCATGGGTATACCTTCCAGTGACCCCCAATATACAATATTACCACTACAAAAAGTTGGGCCACGGAGGGATAATATCCGTAACTCACCCGAATGCGACCTCGTGCGTAACCCCTATGTGAGAGGGGGATCCCAGCAAGCCAATACGACAATTGGATTTGACTCTCCCTACCGCAAGATACTAATTTTTTTTGATAGCTTTGGAAAGTTATCCTTTGAACCTATTCCAAAGCCCTACACCTTAAACTAATGTAGGTTTGCTAACAAAGATGTAAAAAGTCTGATAAATTTTAGTTAAGTGTTGATTTTAATGGATGTTGTTTAATCAGCGGGTGTACGAAAGTGAAACTGATGGAATGATGACTCAATTCCCAAAAATCTGCATGAAAGATGATAAGCAGTCGTTTCTTTTCAATGAACACCTATTTAAGGGAAAGAGAAGGAGTCGTTTTCACTTTCAAACACTTGATAAGGAATGCCCTCAATCAATTTTGTTCTTAATCAAATCCAGTATTATGCTACAACATTTTAGAAATGCAAACTAATATGAAAACTAATCATTAAGATGTACTTTTGTCATTTTCATGCGAATGATGACCAATTCAATGAAAAATTTGTCTTTCCAACTACCCTTTCAGATCAAGGAGATTTGGACAAGAAAACGTAGATTTCGCACAAACAACACACCCTTTTCAATCAAACAAGAGAAAGAAAATAAAAAAATCAAAAGGAAGGAGAAATAAAATGGATCATATGACCTCAAAGAACCAAATGAGAAGAGTCACAAACTTCAGATGTCCTTCACTGGAGTTCCCGCTCAGTCGGATAGGAGAGAAGAAAGCAGTGGATCGATTTCAGACTCTCAACAACAAAAACTCAAAAATGAATGAAGAAGGGCATAAAATCTAAACAATAAGGTGTTTACTTCTCAGGAGGAAGCATGTCAAAGGTCAAAAGAAGAAGCATGAATCACAAAATAGCTCAACAAGTGAAGAAACAGGGTCTGGACCTCCAAAAAATATAATTTTTGAAGAGATTTTATATAAAAAGGGGTTGGCGCTCTGGTGTAAGGGGTAGCAGGGTGTTATAACACTCTGTCCAACATCTTAAGGGAGCATTGGCTCTTTGCTAACATGGGCAGGGGGGCGCCAGGCTCAAAAAACTCATAAAAATGTCCAAAAACCCAAAATTTTGATCAAATTTTGACAGGCAAGCTGAGTGTGATGGGGTGAAGAGTCAATCAGCAAGTGCAATCAGATATGAGGGGGTGAACAATGTCTGACATCAATCAAAGAGAAATACAAGGTCTTATGAGAAAAAATCAAAACCAAAAGTTTCAATTCGATTCTCCCTAGTGGAGTCGCCGGTTTCTGTTGTAGGAAAATCTCCCTGCGGACAGGTAGATCTCCTCTTGAGAGCTAGACTCTTAACTCTAATACAAAAACTTCTTAACATGGACATTGACTTCCTTTCAGATCTATACAAATTGATGCATGAGAGTGAAGGATAAGAGGGTACCTTTTTACCAATGTTTGTCCCTGCACGCTCCGAGTTGAGCTCCAATCTTTCGCTCCTCGATGAACCCTGTAGACAAACAATAGTACAACCACTTCCTACTCTATTGAGGTTAGCTTGAAATAGATCTATCTATCATAGATAAGTTCATATGAGCTTAAACTCGAACTAGAAAGAAACAAGCCAAGTGTGTCATATTAATGAGAACAATGATGAAAGTAGCTTACAACTGTAGATGTGAATGTGACAGCTTCGTCAAGTCCTCTTTGTCTAACCCTTGCTCAAAATATCCACAACTTGGATGATAGCAACTTCACTGATTACTTTCCTCCAGTTCACCATGTGTTTCCTATGAGATCATAGGTTTCTTGCTTGCCATTCTTCCTCCTTTCCATCACCACTTATGAGATCATAAGTTTGGTGTGATTCTCCTTTTCCAGTCCTCTTTCACTATTAGAAAACTTGCTTATATAGCCTTGGAGAGGCTTTAACCACTTGAGATATCCTTGGGGAAGTTGAGAATTTTCCTCCTTCAGTTGAGGATCTGCCCTAAGATCATGGCTGGACTAGGGATTCGAATCTAACTGCCTTCCAAGAATGAAAGGATCCTTCCCCCGTTCATCTCAACAACTTAACTACTTCCCAGAATAGGTAGCGCTCCCTCAAAAGGGCCATCAGAGCACTACAACGCTTCCCAGTAGGATTAAGGGGGGCGCTAGCACTCCTAAAGACACCAACGCTCCCTCAAAAGGGCCAAAGGAGCTTTATAACGCTCCCAAACAGTGTAAGGGGGAGCGCCAGTGCTCCCAGAAGAGGTATAGGGGAGCGCTCTCCTTCAAAAGTTTATTTTTTTGAGTGTTTTCAGATGGAAAAAGGTTCATGATCCTGCTGACTCATTTCTCCTCTTCCAAATCAAATGTTTGAGGTGTTTCAAGTGTCTTTTTGATGTCGTTATAGGCACGACATAGGCATCATGGCAGTATGCTTCCCTAACACTTGTGAGATTTGTGAGGAAAATGCGACACTTGTGACACTTGTAATGACGACACTTGCGACACTATCGAAGTGAGTGATTTTGATGTGTAACAAATATAACCATAATTTATTATTTGAAAGTGTTAAATCTAGCCGATTGCTCAAATCCATATCCTATACCAAGACAAAGTCTCCCGAGAGAGCCCTCTCGAAGTCTGAAAGGCTAGTTTCGGATCTCAAAGTTGGTTTGTAGGTTTCCTCTGGCATTCGTTTCTGAACTGAATGAAGTTTATAGAGAGATAACATTCTGGTGTCATTTCTAGGGACGAAGTTGAATAAAATTTTCCTCGGGAGAATGACTAAAGTTACAATTTTGGCCCCTGAGTGTAACAAAGGTAAAAACATATATATTCGTTGAAACCTTTACCCTAGTGACTCCAATCAGAAATACTAGTAGCACCAAGTAACGCGGTTTAGGAACCCTGGCTCCGAGGACAATCTATAGTAGAGAAAAGCCTGACCCAAACCCTTTACAACTTGTGTATGACCCCGAGAAAATTTTGCACACAACTAAAGAGCAAGCACCAAACCCGTTCTATTACCTGGAGAGAAGTCTTTCCTTACCCAAAGATGATGCATAGAGCATTGACAACCTTGAGTTCAACACATTATTTGAACAAACCTTGTTCATGTCTAAGTCAGAAACTAGCTTGGATGAGACAGTCTTCGACTATAAAAGATTCCAAGCCCTAGTATCTAAAAATATCCCCCAAACCCCCAACCCTCCTAGAGCCATGGTCGCCAGATTCGCCCCCCTTGATATGCCAGCCCAACTGAACGATTTGCCCCAAAATTATAGTTAGATTATTAATCTCTACTATGCTGAAGGGAACGTTTCATCCCAAATCATCTAGATTGGTTCAACGATTTCATCGACCTAGAAGAGGTAGACTATGCATATGTGAAAATGAGGTTGTTCACGTAGATTGAATGATGAGGACCATGGAGAAACTAATGGAAAAAATTTCTATGGGAAAGAGACTCATTGCCCAAGAATAACATGACCCCCAGCCAAGAAATTAGAACCTCATAAGGAGTCAAGTTCCTTAGATCAGACAGAGGGAGTAGAGAGACCAAGGAGACCAGCAGGCAAGGCCTCTATTCCAAAACAATTACGTGGACGAGGATTTCGATGAGATGTTCAAAGACCAAATGCATTGTTGAGATAAAAATAACCCATGCGTGTTTTTAAAAAAGGTAGAACATGATCGACACATGAGAAAAAATGATGATTTTATGCTGGAGATGGATGATGCATTGTCCTGGGAAATAGAAGAGTTCAGGAAAGGTTATCAGAATGCCATCATGCAGTTTCAGAAGAAATATAACCTCAGGAACAAGGAGGTGCATAATAAACCTCAACAGAAAAATCCCATAAGGAAATCTTTGGTGAACACACAAGCCAACCGAGGCCAGACAACCCGACCAAGGATGCAACTGAAAAAGAAAAGTCAAAGGAGGAGGCCCCGAGGAAAACAATGCAAACAACCTGGGAAGCGAGTGGAAAAGAGGTAGAGAAAATATGTCCTCCTTTTAATTTCGAGCATGAAATGGCCAAGATCAAAATATTTTTCCATTTTAACAAACCTATCAGAAAGGGAGAATATCGGGAGAAAATTATTAAAATGCTAAAAATGGGAGGGACCCCCGATACTTTGAATGTCCAAGATGATCACCCTGTTATTCTGTTTGATCCGCGTGTTGAGGAGACAAGTGATACTGAGGATGTCCATTTGTTATATGTCTATCTAAAGGTTATGGATGTGGTCATGATAGGCATACCCACTAATTTTGGCATGTTGTTTTCCAGGTCACGGGCTAGGAAGTTAAAGGGTACCCTGCAAATGGACATGTGATATGCCACCATTCCTATCTTTGGACAGAATAGATGGTTGTGCAGAGAATTGTTGTCGAAATACATGGTAAGAAGCAAGACACAACCAAATAACCATCCTATATACTCCGTTGACATTGAGGTTGGTTCCTCTATATTCTACAATGACCCGAGCTTTGAAGAGGAAGAGCTGACAATCATCATGATAGCCAATGAGGAAACTACGCAACAATCAATAGAGTACATCGACCCAAAGACCCATGAAAAAAATGAGATATGGAACATGATTTTTGATGGCGCTATCAGTAAGGAAGGAGAA
>ML777705.1:506356-523361 GCA_009831015.1 Picea engelmannii
ACCCCCCCCCCCCCTCCGTAGGTGGGCACAAAGTTGTGCTCATACAAGCTCGTGATAGAATGTACAAACAACATGGCCAAGTATGAGGCACTAATTCTGGGCCTAAAGGTGTTGAAAGAATTAGGTGTGAGGAGGATAACAATGTGTAGATATTCTGAACTGGTTATAAACCAGGTGAAAGGCACGTAGCAATCCAAACACCTCAATATGAGAGCATACATAAAACTAGCGTTGGACCTCCTTGAAGAATTCTCAGAATATGAGCTATTGACAATCCTGAGGGGACAGAATCAAATCACCGACGCATTGGCCACCTCAGCCTCAGTTTCTAAAATTCCTATCTTTCCAAATAGAAAATACGAGATTGAATTCAAACACAAGCTGACCATGCCTAACAATATCAAACATTGGCAGGTGTTTGAGGACGACAAACAGGTGGAGATATTTCTTTAAATGAGCGTCGAGTTTGCTAATATAAACATTATTGATGAGGGTTCTTATGTCAAAGACAAGAGCTTGGATGCACATAGTGATGAATACCCTTTCCAGAACCAAATAGAGGGAAGGGACATAGTACAACTAAAGAACAACATCATCCCAAAGGGGCTAGTTCCTTTGGAAATGTTTTTTGATGAAAACGACGTGGCTAGAAATCCCAAGATCATTGAAAATGATGAGGATGTTGAAGACTGCAACATTGGGACTGAGGAGAACCCGAAAATAATCAAATTGTCAAAAATACTCAGTCCGGATGTCAAACAAGACTACATCAATCTCATGAAGGATTTCCTAGATGTTTTCACTTGGAGTTATGACGACTTAAAGGTTTACGACACCAAAGTGATCCAACACGTAATTCCTCTCAAAGAATACCATAGGCCTTTCAAACAAAAGATGAGACAGAAAAATCTCTTGTTGTTTCCACTAATCGAAAAGGAGGTAAAGAAACTCTTCGAAGATAAAATTATTTTTTCTTTAAGGTTTTCAAAATGGGTGGGCAATTTGGTGCTTGTAATAAAAAAGAGCGGTGAAATAAGATTGTGTGTGGATTTTATAAACTTGAACAAAGTGTTCCTTAAGGAACACTACCCGCTCCCTAAAATGGACTATATTCTGCAAAAGGTGGTGGGGTCCCAAAAGTTGTCCATGCTTGACAATTTTTCGGGCTACAATAAGATCTTGGTACACCTGGACGACATGGAAAAGACTTCTTTTACGACACCATGGGGGACGTTCATGTATGCCAAGATGCCTTTCAGCCTGATGAACGCTGGAGCTACCTTCCAGAGGACCATGGAAATCATGTTTTCTGAAGAAAAGGACAAGTTTATTGTGATCTATATAGACCACATCACAGTATAATCAGACTCTGATGAACAACACCTCGGGCATTTGAAAAATGTTTTTCAGAAATGCAGGAAGTTTGGCATATTGCTAAATCTGAAAAAATCACATTTCGGGATGGAAGAAAGGAAGATGTTGGGGAACATTATCTCGAAGGAGGGAATTAAGATAGACCCCAACAGGGTTGAAGGAATCCTAAAAATCGACACTCCAGGCAGTAAGAAGGAAGTGCAATCCTTCCTAGGAAAGGTAAACTTCTTGAGAAGATTCATTCTGAACTTGGCAAAGATTATAAAACATATCACTTGCATGCTTAGAAAGGGGAACGAGCTCAAGTGGAGTTCAGAAGCCAGGAATTCATTCGAAGATATTAAGGTGGCACTGACTAGAGGTCTTATATTGGCCAGTCCAGACTTTACGAAAGATTGCATCATGTTTTCATTTGCCTCAGAGCATACTATTGTCGGCGTACTATATAGAACGATGAGCAGAACTTTGAGAAGCCCATAGCTTATTTCAGCCAATCGTTGAAGGATGCTCCACTAAGTTATGAAATTATGTAGAAATAAGCATGCGCCTTAGTGAAGGCCCTAAAGGATTTCAGAATGTACATATTACACTCCCACGTTATTGCTTGCGTACCCATCAATTCAGTCAAGGATATCTTGACTCAGTTTAACCCAGAGGGAAGGAGAGTTAACTAGATAGAATCCATTTTGGAATATGACCTCGAAATCAATCCCATGAAGATGATCAAGGTTCAGGGCATTGCAATTTTTCAAGGATAACTAGGAGATCATGTCTCAAGGCCCACAGGTCCTAGACATGGAGTACCGAGAGCAGGATTGACCTAAGCATAGACCTAGAGGGCCCACCTTTTCTTATTCTATCACCTTTATCTTGTCAACAGTAGTAGCATCCATCACCATCATATTTTTCCTATATCAAAAATGGTTCTTGTTCCATGAGGTAATCGATCCAGGTATCATGGTATGTGTCACTTTTGATCATTAAAAAATTTGAATATATGCATCAGATTCCTTTTATTTCTAACAACTGCTTGGATCTTACACTTGACCACTTGACCATGTTTGGGGGGATTGACAGAGTGCCCTATCAATCCTATGTCTATAGGTTTTGGTTTTCCACTGTGTGGATTTCTGAAAATCCATTGTCTTCTCCCATCATAACACAACTTTTTCATCTTGCTCCCCACTAAATTATACCATTCCCCTTGTCCGGGAATTAGGTTGACCTATTTTCAGGACTGCACCTTACCTCATGGGAATAAGGGGCTAAAGGCCCAGAAGGTAAAAGTAAGGTGGTAAAATATGAAAACCTAAGAATAAAACCTCAAGATGCTTCGCCCAGGGACCCTCGAGAAAGAAATAAAAGGCTTCTCAGCAAGAAACAAGAGGGACCCGAAAAAATAATAAAACAAGACCTAGTTAGAGGATAGGGGGTCTTATCATGAGCCAGTCTGTTAGGTCCATGGGTACCTAGTAGTATGAAAATTCCACCAGTTGATTACCACACCAGGGAAGTGACTCTTGGTTGCATAGCCAAGGGAAAGGGGGTCTCATCATGAGCCAACCTTCTCATCTCTACGAAAGTACTTGTGGGTAACACTGTCAGCTCTGGTCACCATGCCAAGGCAGTGTCCCTTGATTAGTTCTTGAACAAAAAAGAAAATAAAAGAATAAAAATAATAGAAAGAATAAAGGCAAGAATGGGCTTGGAAAAAATGCATCCATGAAAGGGACAACTCGCCTTCTACAAAGGCACCCATAGGTAACATCTTTGCATCCTTGGCCATCATTGCACCCACATGCTTGGACATCCACTGACCACATCACCCACTTACATGGCTTGGATGAAGTCTCTTCTGGGAACATTCCTTTTCCAGTGGACACTAGCCCAATAGGACCCCTTGTACTTTCCTCCAGACTTGTATTGTAGTCTTGTGTAACGTCTTTGAGATGTTAACTGGTCTATTAGGGATTTTATGCATGTGTTTAATAATTTTAATGATGAAATTTAATTGACATTGCTATGATCCCTGTGACTGATGAGCCCATGGAGGGCATAGCCTTTGATGTGTAGAACCATACCCAATGGACAAGTACCATTTGGACGGGTACACATGGGGAGATGATCAGTTTGAACCTCCATGGGGATGAAGAGCCCACCAGATGGATGTTGAGACCCATCAGGGGGTAGAGATAGGGCATAGGTTGATCAGAGACTTTGCACTGGAGAAGAAGAGAGCATTCCACCAGAGGCACCCCAACACAGCTGAACCTAGGTGGATTGACCCATTTTTAGTGGGACGTTGGCTCTAGATAGCCTAAGACGTCACCAGGAGGCTTATGTTGTCATCATGAGCATGTTGTCAGATGGACAGGGCAGTTAGCATGTGTGGAAGCTTGGAGGATCCCAAGGAGGCCTAACATCTTTCTTCAGGAGGCTACATTTTCCCTAATAGGGGATAATGTCACCCTAGAAAGGGGTGACGTCCTACCTTTTTTCTTGATTAGGGTTTAGTTTGACAATTTAATGCAAAAACAATATTGTTTTGGTATTATGGCCTTGTCAGCCTTTTTATGACCTAAAAAGTAAATTAGGTCATTGATACAATATATATTGAGGGTTTTCACTCTCATTTTAGGATCACTACTCATTCACTCCATAAGGAGGTCTGAAACCCTATCTTGGGTATTTGGATGGATTAAGTGATGCGCACTTATTGAAGGAAGTGATTTTTGGCATTTATGGTGTTTCTCTTGAAGGAAGGTGTTACAAATAGGGTTTGCATGGTTACTTCTTGATGAATTGTAAGTATTTTTCTGCAAAACTTCTTGAATGAATGGTTGTAGTTTAATTTCTTGCATTTGTTTATGAATTTTTCTGAATCAAAACCCTAGGTGACAAGCACACAAGTAGGTCCTTGTCTCATGTCCCCTGATAGAGAAACTTTCAACCATTGAAGAAGGAAGAAAGATCCTAGCCATAGCTACACTCCTATTTCTTCTTCCTCTTTGCTAGCCATACCAATTGAAAGCCAATAAGAGTGAGACATCTCTGGCCTAGATCTACTACACTAGGGCCATACTTTTTCTAGGGTTTGTTGAAAGGCCTTGCTATAGCAACACCTCACCTCATCAAACCCTCTCGTTTTGGTTATATTTTTATTCTTGAGCTAGCCATTTTTTCGAGAAGGAGGAGAGAGCATGAGGCCTTGCTTTAGCAACACCGGAGTGAGCCTCTCTCCCCTAGGGTTTTGATTTTGAGGCCTTGCCTTTGAAACACCTCAAAACTCTTCCCTCTAGTCCTTCAAATCTTACCTCCTTCAACTCTTCTGTCCTTCACTTATTACTCCATTAAACCCTAAGGAACTGATTTGAAAGTCCTATAACGTTGAAGTGAAGCTGATCAAACAACTCTTTAAATTCTTTAAATTTTAAACCCTAACCTACTAACCCTAAGTTGTTGATGTCATCATTGATTATTTCATCTTTAATAAAACAACATTTTGTTTTATAACCAGGGATGATTTTAGGGGCTAAATTTCGCTCATGGGCTAATTTTCCATGGTTTTTCCAAAAATGAGATTCGTTATTTTAAAAATGATTCGCCCAAACTCTATAGGATAAAATTATTTTACCTTAGAAATAGCCAAAATTTTATAAAAACTATATAAAATACTTAGAAATTTGAATATTTTTACAAAAATATCGCCAAACATTTATAGTTGGCATATGAAGGATTAGTAATATTTGCCAAGGTTTCTACATTTTAAAATAAATTTCCATCCTTAAAATCATCCTTGTTTATAACCAATTGAATGGTAATTTAGGCATTGAATGAAATAAAGTGTTGATTGGCTATATTAAATTCTACATTGTTCCAGTATTTATTGGTGAAGTGACATTATCTTCACTGCTATATTGATAAACATTGACTTCGTCAATATTTATTGCCACAATGCTTATATATATTTATCAGATAGTCTTTTGAAGTACTAAGCCATTGAAATAGCTTGCATATATAAGTTTGTTGTTGCTTTGTTCTAGGCAGGTACACTTCTTTGGGGGTTTTATTTCTTAAATTGGTCTTTGGCCGGACTATCTATTTGGGTGGTGACTTGTGAAGGGGGAAATCTTATCTTGGTCTTATTAGCCTTTTGCCTCTTCACAACCCCAGGTCACCGGGGACATCTCTCCCAGACCTACCCTCCCTAAAAAGAAATAACCATCCCATTGTGGTGACATTTGGTGGGATTGGTTCCTATTACGCCAGTTTGGCCTTCCATATTATAGTCTTTTATCCTAGCTATAAACTGTGCGATAACATTTTTGTGCCATTGCCAGGGAACACTAAGTCAAAACTTCCTTAGACACCACTTTTTGGTAAGCCTTGCCTCTAGGGTATTTATCTTACAAGCTTACTTGGTGAATCCAGTGGGGTGTTTTCCCTTTTATTTCATAGTTTCAAGAAAATTATCTGGCGAATCCACTGATGACAAAGCCAACAATGACTTCACAATGGAATCCTGGGAACTAGAAGCCTTTATAAATGAGAAAAATCCCAAGATACCCACGATAAATTCCCCTGATATCCGAAAGATGGCTCCCTATATTCACTGGTAGAAATGGGGAGAGAGTTGACTTTCATATGGATGAATTTTATTCTTATTTTAGACTCCACCCTGTCGATGATGATGCCGAAGATGTAGTGATGAAATTATTTCCCACCACTCTTCGTGGAAATGCTAAAAAATGGTATGATGACCTTCCTAATTCTGGCATCACCTCTATGAACCAGTTGGAAGAAATATTTCTCAAAAAATGGGTTATTCAGTCAGAAGACATCTCAGTACTACTAAAAATTGTTGACCATATAAAACAAATTGAGAATGAAACCCTCTAGGACTTGCAAAGTAGGTTTGAACACACTCTATATCATATTTCTAAGAGCCATCATCCTGAAAACAACTACAATGTCCATATATATACCCGTGCGCTCCTAGGACACCTAGGTTTTCCCCTCAGTAAAAGGATCCCAAGCACGCTCGATGAAGCTTACAACATGGCTAAAAGAATTGAACAGAACATCTCCTTATCTAGGATAAAAGACCTCTTTACTTTAGGTAATTTTAATGTGGGAAGTTTGTTTGCCCATGAGAAATTTATTGATGATATCCACGATGAAGGGAAACAAACCATCATTCAACATAGGGTTGTTGAAGATATGGCTGAGGAATTGAAACCGAAGCAAAGTGATGAAGTATCAACCTATTATCCTCTTTCCGATGAGGCCTTCCAAGAGCCTATTTATCCTACACAACAAAAAGACGATGAGGTTAGTCATTTTCCCTTTTAGGATCCTGATCACACCTTGTTCCATGATTCAAAAAATGAAGGAGAAATGGAAACCATGAGAAAAATTCCTTGTTGTACAATTGAAGATTAAGGGGTGATTCATGAGGATGAAACAATAATGCATGTTGGAAACACCAAAGTCCTCAAAGATCCTACACAAGAAGAAGTAGTAAATTTCCCTCCTCCTATAATTTTTTATGATACTCCACTTTGTGATAGGGAAGATGAGGAGGAGATAAGAAAGTCCTTGAATGCTTCAAATCCTGCATGTTATGACATATATAGTGACATAGTTAATAACATTGATGAGTTCATACATGTGGGGAGATGTAGGTGGGATATAGTTGGATATGATATGGATCCCATCTATGAAATTGAGAGTCATTCCCAAATGTTTCCCTTAGAATTATCATAGCAGGTCACTCTTGATCAGTGGCAACAAAGAGATGAGATTTTTACCCGTATTCTTCAAACACCCAAGGATGACCTAGTACCTTGTTTTCCTTATGTTTTTCAGTCTTACCTTGAGGGTTTTGATGAGTACTCCTCTGAGCACTTGGATTCTCTCCATGAATATGATTATCAACCACCACTGTGCATAGGTCTTGATAGAAATAAGGACCTTCTTTGCTTGAAGCAGGATCCTTGTGATGATTTTACTCAACCACCTCCAATTTCTTTACCTTGTTGTGTTTCTAGAGGTGTGGTTGGGAAGTATGTTTTTGATTTTGAGTTTCCTCTGGGGAAAAAGATACATTCCAAGGGTTGGTTGAACATTACAAGCTTAAGTTTATCATCTCAGTCTTTCAACCTTCCCTTGAGAATTTACCAGTCATCTAATACATCCTTGTCAATACCTTCTTAGACTTCAGAGTGTGAGAACGTCTTAGGTATCCAGTGTGCATACTTGTTGAGTCAGTTTTCTAAACCTTGGACTTTTCATGACCCTTTCCTAAAGTGGATTGAGTACTTTCCTCGGAGATGGACTTGGAAGGATTTTATCCTTACCACTCGCCTCCATGAGTTAGACTTTGTGATTTTTGATGATATGATATATTCTCTAACCCATGTCATTTTTCTGCTTGATTTATCAATGTTCTGTTTTATAATGAAGCACAAAGGCAGGTATCATAGGATGTTGTTGGATTGGCTTCACTGGTTGTTTGACTACACCCAACATTCCAACCAATAGGTAAGTACAGGTAATTAGTTTGCTTTCACATTTACATTTATTGATTGTTTTATTTTAGTCCACACACACACACACACACACACACATATATATATATATATATATATATACGTATGATGGGGTGGCATTACCACCCCAATTTTGTTACTGATACTTCTATAGAGATTGAGAAGGTTCACAAGTTATGCCAGAGATGTTGAGGTTCTCATGCGCTCTACGGTGAGCACATGTCTCAGAGTTGGAGCCAGCTGTTATCCCCACTTTTCAAGGATAACTAGGAGATCATGTCTCGAGGCCTACAGGTCCTAGACATGGAGTACCGAGAGCAGGATTGACTTGAACATGGACCTGGAGGGTGCACCTTTTCTTCTTCTATCACCTTTATCTTGTCATTAGTATTAGCATCGATCACCATCGTCTTGGCCTTGTATCAGAAATGGTTCTTGCTCCATGAGGTAATTGGTCTAGGTATCATGGTATGTGTCACTTTTGATCATTGAAACCTTTGAATATATGCATCAGATTCCTTTTATTTCTAACAACTGCTTGGATCTTACACTTGTCCACTTGACCATATTTGGGGGGTGTTGGTCACTATAATTTCTTAATTAATTCAAACAATCAGGTGCTACATAAATTGTCAACCCAGGGAAGTCTGTTTATTTCAAAGGTAACCACGCACTATATATGCTCAATTCCAAAAGCAACCTAGAGTTGTAGTAAAGGAAACTATATTAATCACACTTGCCTTGAGTAAACTGAAGTTCTGACTTGGATTATAGGAAAGCAACCTACCTATTGCAGAGCTTAAAGAGATGATTAATCTAAAGAATCCTGAATTACATTAAAATAACAACTGCAACAGGAAAGAACAACTATTCTGTAACCAGAGAACATGACCCTATTCCCAAGTAGGAACTCCAACACCTTGTTTCTGGTTAACACACTTTCATGAAAACATTAATGCATTGAAGGCTAACTCTATCTAATAGAGAATAGGACCCTTAATCCCTTCCTTTAAGCAGGAACCTTTAGCACCGGTCTATGATTAGCACACTCATGAAAATGATTGAAAGCTGACTACTTCTAACAGAGAATAGGACCCTTAATCCCTTCCTTTAAGCAGGAACCTTTAGCACCAGTCTTTGATTAGCACACTCATGAAAATTATTGAAAGCTGACTACTTCTAACAGAGAACATGACCCTTAATCCCTTCCTTTAAGCAGGGACCTTTATCACCAGTCTCTGATGAGCACACTCATGAAAATAATTGAAAGCTGACTACTTCTAACAGAGAACAGGACCCTTAATCCCTTCCTTTAAGCAGGAACCTTTAGCACCAGTCTCTGATTACCAAAATTCATGAATTCAGCACACAATATTGCTAATTAAAATGATTAACAATTAACCAAGCATGAACTTTCATGAAAACAATGCAACATTCAATATAACAGAGTTTTTAGCAAGACAGAGTTCAGTAGTGTTTCAACAAAGCAGAATTCACAAAAGTAGTGTTTCAGCAGGACAAAAATTAATCAAGGCATAAACAGAGATTACACTAACACACTATAAAACTAACGGGTGAATCTTGTGAAGAAGGTGGGCCCTCCCTTCTCACAAGATTCCCCTGAGACGAAGAGGCTAGATAAGGATGCTCAAAACAATCTTTTATTCATCTATCAATGTATCATATTACAATATGGAAAATGAAGTATGTCCTTCTCTCTGAAACTTTCTTAGTACAAAACTGTTTATCTCTCGAATGATGATTTCCTCTTATTTAAAGAGGGAATCCCTTCGATACAATTGATCAAAATTACAGACATATATCTGAGTCCTATTCTTAGTCAGATCAACTTTCTAAACTAGAATAGGATGTCCTAGTCTCCTGCAACAGAATGCTATTACAAGTGTTGAATGAGGTGTTGCTGTTATGGTTGGAGTAACAGTTCTTTCTTGTTACTACTGTTGCATGTTGTTTCGGCATTGCAAATCGCGGGCTGTTTCAGCCACGAGATTTGCGCTCTAACTGCTTCAACACTTCTCAGGTAGTAGTGATGGTTGATGCTTGGCTCATGGTGCAGTTGTTGTAGTCAATCTGTGTGAGTTGTTGTTGACCACGGACTGTGTAACGACTTCCTTTGTGTTTCAGCATCATTGACCATAGACTGTGTAACAGCTTCTGTGTTTCAACATCGTCGACCATGGACTATGTAACAGCTTCTGTGTTTTAGCATCATTAGCCATGGACTGTGTAACAACTTATGTGTTTCATCATCGTCGACCATGGACTATGTAACAGCTTCTGTGTTTCAGCATCATCGACCATGGACTTTGTAATAGCTTTTGTGTTTCAGCATCGTCGACCATGGACTGTGTAGCAGCTTCTATGAATTGTTGTTTCAGCAATAGGCCTCAAATGCTAATCTGCAGTTTGAACTGTTTCAACACTTATACATTTCTAATCAATGGTTAAGTATGAGAGTAATGTGAAATTATATGCAAAACAGATTAAACGTATAGTAAAGAGAAGAGACATTGTATACCTTTGGAAAGATAAGATAAAGTGATAATATGGGTTTAAATGTGAGTGAACGAGAGTGTAATAGTGGCAAAAAGTATGGGCAAAAAGGTACATTGTGTGGTCCTAACATCCCCCCCAACTCAAGGTGTTGCATGTCCTTAGGTAACTTCACTCTGAATCAGAGTCTAAATACTGACTTTGAGCATGTAAGTTACTCAAGCAGTAGTTGTGGGAGGTACTGTCCATTGGCGCTTTGAACCCTTGGACCCGTTGTAACCTTTTCCAAGATGTTGTTTATGTCTTCTTAGGCAGCTTATAATGGATTTGATATCTTTCTATTGGCAACTAGAGGATAGGAAATCAAAACCGGTACCCTATCCAACTTTCAGCACATTGCTGAACACACTAGATGTAGTTAGGTACCTTGGAGATTGCTACCTCAAGGTTAGTGGGGCTAAATGGATTGTGTTCCTGTATTTTCTCAGTGGATTGCTGCCAAAACAAGTTATTTGCCTGGAGGGCAGCAATCTCTATGAATCTGATGAAGTGCTGACAATCCTGAAGCACTGTTGATTGTAGCTACTGAACATGTTCAGTCACCCCTGGATTCTTTAAGAACTGATAATATTTTATGACAAAGGTGGCTGCATTCTGTGGTTATGGTCTTATCTAGAGAAGGCGGTTATCATCATTGTGCTTGGCAGCCAAGAAGTCATCTTGCCACAAAATCTGATTGTGGAGAAAGGAGGTGAACGCCCGAATCTAGATGTCCCCGACAAGAGGATTAAGGTTCAGCTGCCTATTCTCGGGAATGGCCTCGTTATGAAAATACGCCTCACAGAGGAGGTGCTGATCCCTAACAGGTGCTTCTGTAAAGGTTTTGACAAAATCTGCTTGGTGTAGTACTACATGGGGTCTGCCTTCCGTGATTGATTTGATCTGAAACCATGTAAGTCGTTCCATAAGGAACAAGGAGTAATTGCAGGATGGTTTTCTTGTGGCCAATAGCTTTTGTACAAAGTCAAATACCAGGGCCAATCTGCCTTTCAACTCTTTGTTCTATTTCTTAAGGGCACGAGCTTCCTGGTGTGTCTGCTCTAAAGCTTCCCAATTTGAGTAGGTGTGATTTATCCAGATTTGTCTGTGCTCTTGCAGGCTTTTGGTCTGTGTTGCAGCATACTCTTTCTTCCATTTTTGTATTACTGCTTGCTCATCCCATGGTTGAGTCTGTGTTTCAGCGTTGCAAGTAGTGGGGTGAGGTAAGGTCTGAGTAGATTGTTCCACAAAAGTGTGGAGATTGATCTGGCTGGGAGGTGTAAATTCCTCAATAAGCATTGTCTGTACAACTTTGTTGACAAAAGCAGGAGCTTCATTTGTTGCAATGCAGGGCTCAGTATTAATCTTGGGAGGTCCTGCTGGTTCTTGTGTTTTAGTTGTAGCTGGTTCTTGTGGAGCAGCTATAGCTGGTTCTTTTGTAACATCAGGTTCTTCTTTTTTGACTGCAAAAGTTGAGGAAGTAAGGGAAGCACCTGACATTGGGACTTGAATTACCTTGTAGACTACTTGATAGTAGATATCCCCACATTGACAACACATATATTCTTTACACAGGCTCTCTATAGTCCCCTCTGACATGGTTGTTGTGCGAGCTAGGGTGTACAAATTTAGTTCCTTCTCGTATGCTTCCTTTGCCCTGGTTATTTCTTTCTTGTATGCTTCCAATTCAGACTTTAAAAACTCATTTTCTTTCAAGACAGAGGCCATTGTTGGTTCTGGTTGAGGGATGATTGGTTCTTATGTGGCAGTCATAGCCTCACTAGCTGGTTCTTGTGGAGCAACTACAGGAATGGCAGCTGATTCTTGTGTTTCAGCTTCTTGATGTAAGGAAAGTAATGTTGTAGCACCCTGGAATTCTGATTCCTGTATCTTAGTATTAGTATCAGCAGCTGGTTCTTGTTTTTTAGCTGTAGCTGGTTTTTGTGTGGCATCTATGGTTGGTTCTTGTGTTTCAGACACTGAATGAGTAGCTGGTTCTTGTGTTTCAGCTACGGAATGGGTAGCTGGTTCTTGTGTTTCAGCTACGGAATGGCTAGTTGGTTCTTTTGTTTCAGTTATGGAATCGGTAGCTGGTTCTTGTGTTTCAGCTACTTTATTTAAGACGGATGATGTCGGAACACCCTGGGCATCTGGTTCTTGTTTTTCAGTGCCCGTGGGTTGAATAGGCAAAGATCTCGGGGTTTGGGAGGTTGGAGGTGTACGGGGTATCAGTCGGATGGGTTGAGGGTTAGGGGCAATAATAGCTGGCCTTTTTGAGGCCCGTGTTCATTTTCTTTGTAAGAAAGGCGGAAATAAGGGAATTTGCTTTCGTTTACATGGGGGTTTTTCCTCAATGATGGGGCAGGGGGGATTGTCTGGCTCAGAGCCATCACTGAGAATATGAAGGGTGGGAGTGGATGATTCTGGTAAAGTATGAGGTGGGCTTGGTATGGCAGGGGGGTTAATTGGACTAATTGGGTCTGTAGGCGGGCTGTTGGGTACTTCTGGGGAGTCTGGAGGGTTTTGCGGTTGTTGCTCCTGGAGGTTTTCAGGAATTTCAGCAGCTCTTTGGGGGTTTATGGGTGGGTTTTTTAGTGGAGGTTTTTGTTGGGAAAAACCCCTTTGGATAAGCAGTTAGATGAGGCAGTGATGGGTGAGTGAAAGGGTGGGATCTTTAGCCTTTCTGCAGTAGTGTGCCATATTTTTTAGACAACCCAGCAAATAATAAGGAATATTCACCCGTCTATTATGCCGTAAATGAGACAACAAAAGAAAGTCGTGCTGGTAGACTACCTGGTATCGACCTTTGTAGGTAAGGTAATGTTTGATGAATTTTGCAACTTCCGACCATGGGGGCGACAACGAGCTGAGTCGAACACCCTGGCCTTTAAATTCAATTTGTTCTTCTGGCAAGAAGAAGTTCTGCTGGGCATTCTGAATGATATGTTTACAGCTGAACATGCAAATACCATCGGTAAGGAGGCCTGACACCTGTGCTATATCCTCTTCTGTTACTGAAATTCAGACCCCTTGAACAATAGAATGGTCTTCCTAAAGGTTTTGAGCGAATTGCAGGACTTGTTGTTCATCATACCCCTTGAGTCTCTGAAAATAACTGAGCCATCCTGCCTGCTGAAAGATTTGATAAGCTATTGGATAATGTTCTAATAGCTCTGTCATGGCGGGTTCGTTCCATATAACATAGCCTCCCATAGCTACCATCTTGTTAAAATACACCGTCAAAGAGTTTGAGTAACAGCTTCTGCGCAGAGTGAGTTTTCCAAGTGACGGTATGCAAATGGTGGTAAAACACGCGAAAGGATGGTAAAATAGGAATGGCGGTGGTGAATTTGTGTGAAATGATGGTATAAAATATTTGATATGTCCTCCCCTCCCGTCAAGTGCGGCTAATAATGATTGCACTCGAGTGGTCATAATGATTTGGAATCTTCTCATTAACTATAGCTTAACTGCATTACATAAAATTTACATACCTCACCTTACCTTCCGATTCGTGCTGCAAACAAAATATAATGCCTGTCCATGGTAGTTCTGTAGTAGTCGTGGCAGAGACTTTTGATTTATTAGATGAATTGTATCAAGGATTTTCTAGCTGGAAGGATGAACTATAGTATGAGAGCATAAAAGCTTGCTGACAGATAATGTTGAAAAGTTGGTGTTTCAGCAACAGAAAAGAACGAGGCGAAACAATTGTTGGACAGTGTTGTTTCGGTGATGAGAAAATGTGAAGAACTATTGAACAATGGTGTTTCAGCAATAGGAAAAATGGGGCAAAACAATTGTTGGATGGTGTTGTTTTGTTGCTGAAGGAAGTGAAGAATTGCCGGACTGTAGTGTTTTGGCAATAGGGAGAAGGCGAAAAATTGTTGTGAATGGTGTTTCAGCAATGGGGAAAGTGATGAAAAGTTGCTGACAATGGTGTTTCAGCAACAGAAAGGAAAAAGTGAAATAATTGCTGGACAGTGTTGTTTCGTCTATGAGAAAATGGGGGAAAGTGGTAAAAGGTTGCTGAACAATGGTGTTTCAGCAACAAAAAAGAAAAGGCGAAACAATTGTTGGACAGTGTTGTTTCGTCTATGAGGAAATGGGGGAAAGTGGTAAAAGGTTGTTGAATAGTGATGGGGGAAAAGGTGTGGGGTTGCTGATAGTGGTGTTTCAGTAATGAAGAAAAGGGAATGAATTGATGACAGCGGTGTTTTAGCAATAGAGGAAAGTCAAAAAGTGTTGAACAGTGGTGTTTCAACATCAGAGGAAAGTCAAAAGTGTTGAACAGTGGTGTTTCATCATTGGGAAAGCTTGTCTCTTTGTGAAGTAGGATCATCCTTTCCTAGTGGCCTGTGCTTTGATCGAGAATCTGCAAAAATCGATTGTAACATGGTATTTCTTGACAGGGATTATTAGTAAATAAAATCTAATCTAATACTAAAGAAATTAACTTAAAAGAATTAATTGCAATGAGGGGTAGAAGCCCCCTCTAAGAAGAGGTAATGGGATTCTACCATGCATGTGGCCTTAAAATCTTCTTTGGAAATAGGGCGCTGGTATAGATGGAGTTGATGACCATTTACAAGTAATGGTGTTTTGGAGTCATCGATTGTGAGGAGCCTTACTGTTCCATTGGGAAAAATAGTGTCTACTTCGTAAGGTCCAAGCCATATTGTACGCAGTTTCCCTTGAAATTCTTTGAACCGAGAGTCATACAGTAGGGCCCAATTACCTTTTTGGAACTGCTTATTTTTGATAGTTTTGTCATGCCATTTTGATCTTTGTTGTTGAATTATGGTTGTCTATTGAATGGCATCTAGTATTTTCTCCTCCAATTCATTAAGCTGCTGCAACCGGGTTGTTTGTGCATCGGTCAAATCAAGGTTGACAGCTAAAGCAGTCCTTAAGGTTTTTATTTCAAAATCCACAATAAAGACAACACTCTTTCCATAGACTAATTCATAGGGAGAGAATCCTATAGTATTTCTCCAGGTAGTTCTGTAGGCCCATAATGCTTCGGGGAGCCTTAAGGACTAATCCTTTCTATTTTCCTTCACTATTTTTGTGAGAATGGCTTCTATTACTTTGTTTGTGCTTTCCACCTATCCATTAGCTCGGGGGTGGTATGCTGTAGTCATTCTATGCTGAATATGATATTCTTGAAGGGTGGCTTTGAAACCATGAGAAGTGAAAGGAGGTCCTCCATCTGTAATTAATTCTCTTGGTACTCCAAATCTGATGAAGATGTCTTTAAATAAGAAATTTATAACTTCTTCTTCGGTTGCTCTGTGGAGTGCTTTGGCTTCCACCCATTTAGTCATGTAGTCTGTGCAGACCACTATGTAGACTTTTTGATTGGATGGAGGGTTGATGGGTCCTACAAAGTCTAAGGCCCATGTTTCAAATGGTTCAAGTACTATCTGGGGGTTTAATGGAATTTCATCTCTATGATTAGGTTGGCCTACTCTTTGGCAGCTATCACAGGCCCATACATATTTCTTTTCATCTTTGAAGAGTGAGGGCCAATAATACCCCATCCTGAGGATTTTATGTGTTGTTCTCTTATCAGCAAAATGCCCTCCACAAGGGCCATCATGACAAGATTTTAGTAGATCATACACCTCATCTTCTCTAATACACCTTCAGATTTCTTGATTAGCTCCTGTATGGAAAATACACCCACTTATCCAACTATACCGAGCACTTTGATGAAAGATACTTCTTTTCTCTCGGTGGAATAGGTGTGGTGGTAACTTCCCTGCAACCAAGTAGTTAGCAATGTCTGCATACCAAGGTGAGTGGGCAGAAACTGCAAATAGATATTCATCAAGAAAGGAATCATCTACTGGGGTATCATCATCAGGTGTCAACCGAGAAAGGAAATCAGCAACTACATTCTCTTTTCTTGGTCTATCTACAATTGTAATATCAAATTCTTGCAATAATAGTAGCCATCTGGTGACTCTAGAATTTGTGATAGGTTTGTTCATTAAGTATTTGATAGCTGAGTGATCAGTGTGGACAAAAGTAGAATAGCCAGTAATGTAATGTCTAAATTTATTAATGGCATAGATAACTGCTAAAAATTCCTTCTCGGTGACTGTATAATTGAGTTCAGCAGGAGTCATATTCTTGCTGATGAAATAGATAGCATAAGGGAGATGATTTTCTTCTTGTCCCAAGACAACTCCTATTGCAATATCTGAAGCATTGGAGGATATATGAAAGGGAAGTGTCCAATCAGGTCCTCTAAGAATAGGAGCTGTAGATAACTGATTTTTAAGTGTGTTAAATGCTTCTTGGCAAGAATTAGTCCATTTGAATTCAACATTTTTCATCAGTAATACAAAGAGGGGAGAAGCTATTTTGGAAAAATTCTTGATAAATCTTCTGTAGTATCCAGCATGTCCTAGAAAACTTCTTACCTCTGTTTGGGTTTTGGGAGTAGGAATATCCTTAATGACTTGTATCTTGGATGGGTCTACCTGAATTCCTTGAGATGAGATAAAATGTCCAAGCAC
>ML777705.1:534166-555572 GCA_009831015.1 Picea engelmannii
GGCTGGGATCTGCACTTTTGGTTGTTTTCAACACCTGTACTACATATAGGGGACATCCCTTTAGGCAATACTTCCTCATTTGTAATGTTGATATTTGTCTCACCGAGACCGATTTTCGGATCCCTTGAAGGGTTATCTTTTTTCCTTCTTCGCTCACACATTCTAAGGTTTTATAGTAACAATCCAGTTTGGCTTTATGGGTGGCCAGCCAGTCCATACCAATCAACAAATCGTATGATCCCAGGGGTAATACATTAAGGGTTGCTTGGGTGGGGAATTCACCCAACATTAATTGGCAAGCTGGTATGGCCTCTACCACCTTTCTTTTGGTGCCAGTGGCTAACTGTACCAACCATGGTTTAGTTTCCCTCTGTGGCTGTAGCTTACACTTATCCACAGTTATAGGAGATATATAACTCAAATTTGAACCAGGGTCAATCAAAACGGATACCAGATGGTTGAAGATCATACCTTCTATTTCCACCACTGAAGCTTGATGGTCAGCTTGGTTATTATCCAAGGCTGCATAGATCTGCGACACACTCCTTGCCACATCATTGACCGTGGTAGCTTCCTGAATGTTATAAATTTTCCGACTGTTCTGTTGTCGGAGTGGACGGTCTCTCTGGAGATGATCTCCTCTACAATCCCAGCATTCCAAAGGTTTTCTCTTTGGGTTATCAGTCTTTACTGGTATAGGTCCAGAAGTTTTATTTCCGTCCGCCGAGGGAAAGTTCTACTGGAGTACACTCTGGGTTGAAAAGTTCATTCTTTGGTTCTTCTTGTAGTTTTTAAATCCTGAGGATTTGCTCCCTTTCTTCTGAAATTTTGAACCATTCTTTTGTTTCCAGTCTCCACAGGACTCTGCCCGATGTCCATATTGCTCATGACAATATGTTGCCTTTCGTATAGTATCTTCTAAGGTCTTTGGTTCGTAAAACTCAATTCGGTTCCGGTATTCTTTGGGAAGCCCGTTGATGAAGCGTTGTGCCTTTGTCTTCTCTGCTTTGATGTAGGGTACGTACCTCAGTAAGTCAAGGAATTTGTTGACATATTCCTCCATGGTAAGTTGGCCCAGTTTGAGTTCATAAAACTCTTTAGCCTTCTCGTCGAAATACCTTTCTGACAAATACTTCTTCTGGAAGTACTTCTCAAACTGTTTCTAAGACAGGTCCTCCTCGCGGACCCCTTTTATATTCTTAAGGTCTTACCACCAGATGGAAACCTTTCCATTCAGATTGAAAGTGGCCACTCGAGCCTTCAAGTTCTCTGAGAAGTCATAGACTCTGAAATATTTCTTCAGCCCAAGTAGCCACGCCTCAGCTTCCTCTCCCTTCTTTATCTCACTGTCGAAGGAGGGAGGTTTGGCCTTCCTAAATTCCTCAAATTTGTGGCTCTTGGAAGTCTTTTGCTTCTTCTGTTTTCTGCGAGAATAGGAACTAGTCCTGCTGCTAGAAGAGCCTTCTGAATCACCGAATTCCTTCTCAGAGGAATTGTCTGGCACTGGTCCTTTACCTCTGGGGTGGACCTTTCTGGATGTGCTTCTCTTAGTGTGGCCACTGACATGACCACGATTTTGCATCTCAGGTTCATGCTGCATTTGTCATTGTAGGTCAGATAGGCTCTGCAGTAGAACTACATTAATTTCGATTTGATTTTCTTGTTCTTTCATCATCCTTTCATTATCGGCCTTGCAGCTTTGCAATTCGACCATGAGACTCCTCACCATCTCAGTTAAGTCTGGAGGGGTTCCTATTGCTCTTCTTTCATCAAACTCCTCATCTCTGTTGTGGGAGCCTTCTCCCACCTCTTGGTGAGTCACCATACTCTGCGTTTGTAGATTCCTGCGGTTGATCATCCGCTTGAGTGAAAAGACAAACGCTGGATATTAGTCAAGAGTTAAATATATTTTATAATTTGTGCATAATTCCATAATTCTTTCACATGCATACACAGTTGGGTGTTCATATTCTAAGTTTTTAATCCTGGATAAGATAGTTAAGTTAGGGGGTTACTCCTCATAGGAGTGTTTCGTACGAGGTTTATGCGCGACTGGTGTGACTGGTGCATGAGCCCAATCAGGCCGAGTGTTGTAACCATGCTCCGATACCACTTTGTAACACACCCACTATCATAATTAAAAATTTTGAGTTAATCTCCCACAAATGAGAAATCTCCAGAAACCTGCATTAGCGAAATGCCAATCCCTGGTTCAATATCGGGATTCGGGGTTTCGGAGGTTGCGCTGTCGAGGGTCCTTGTCCTCTCGAATCCCCGATCACCGATGGAACAAATTTCCGACGCGCCCCTTTTCTCAGCCCCCTCTAGCATACTGCTGGTACACGTGACCTGCGTCGCTCCTTTGTTGCCTTAGCCCCACTTGGCTAAGCCTTTGGCCCACACAATCAGCTCCTATATGACCACAGCAACAACTTCTCATCGGGTTTTTGGGGTTTTCGGTGCCGAGGTGCACATGGACCCAGAACTCCCTATCCTCCGATCCCCGATGTGCTCTTAGCGTATTGGCTCTCTAGGCTAAGTCTTGGTCAATACGACCACAACCTTCACAAGACCACAACCTTAAATCCTGTCGGGGTTTGGCACCTTTTAGTGTCATGATGCACAAGTCCCCTGGACTCTCGACGTGCCTTTACACTAGCTAGCCCCCTTGGCTATACAATGGTCCAAGTGACCACTTATCATATGACTGCAGCCGTATAACCTCCCATCGGGATTTTGGTGTTTACGATAACACAATGTTTATGTCCACGGGACTCGCGATTTTCCCAATTTGCGATGTGCTTCAGCCCTCCTAGCTAAGCCCTGGTCCATGTGACCGCAGCCGTACCCCATTGGGGTTATGGGTTTTCCAATGACAAAGTGTATACACCCTCGGGATTCCCGATCATCCAAATCCTGATTTTCCGTTTAGTTGACAGCTGTCCTCCTCCACGATGCTGTCCTCAGTCCTGCTTATGCTGACAGTTGTTCCCCACTCATCGGGGTTTGGATGATCACGATTTCCCAATGCCCAAATCACTTGTCACCAGAATTTTCGATATCCTGATGGACAAAGTGTTGACGGCGCCCATTCCTTTGCCACGCATCCTTCCAGATGGATGGTCCCAATTATGTCTTGGGGTTTCGAGACTTTCAATGTCATGTTTCCCTTGCTCTCAGGAACTCTGATTTCCCGATTCATGACTCCTCGGGATCCCTTGCCACGTGTTCCTGCTGAGATCAACGGCTGAGGTTCGCCATCGGAGTTTCGAGACTCAAAAGGTCTCATTTCTCTCAACCTGTAAAACCTTGATGCCTCCAAAATCCTGATGACTTCCCAGAATGATGACACGTGTCCTACCGAGATCAATGGATAGGATTCCTTCTCGGGATTTTGAGAATCATAAGGTCTCGATTCTCTGCCTTAACAAAACCCCGATGACCCTGATATCCTGATGACTTCTCCGGGACGCTGACACGTGTCCTGCCGAGATCAATGGCTAGGATTCCTTCTCGGGTTTTCAAGAATCACAAGGTCTTGATTCTCTGCCTTAACAAAACCCCGATGACCCTGATATCCCGATGACTTCTCTGGGATGCTAACACGTGTCCTACCAAGATCAACGACTAGGATTCCTTCTCGGGTTTTCGAGAATCACAAGGTGTCGATTCTCTGCCTTAACAAAACCTTGATGACTTCTCCGGGACTCTTCCTTTGCACACTAGGGTTTAATCCCAACGCAACTTCTCGAGATCTGATGGCTGACGGGATTTTTCCAGTCTTCTCTGAAAGATCTTGACCATCGATTTCTTCCTCCTTGAAGGAATTCTCGAGAATGGCTAAGTATCCCTTCTCCAAAGAGGGAATCTCTACTAGAGATCTATTCCAGGGATTTCCTGGAGATGGATAGGGGAAACAGATTCCCGAGGATGGGATGGGAGCCTAACTTAGCTCAATCTAAGCATAACTAGATTTATTTATCAACGTAAGTTGTGCATGGTTTCCTCTGTGATGAGCATATATCAACTCAATCATATCAAACACTACGCGAACACTCTTATGTTGAAATCATTTACAATTTCACAATTATATGAGCTAATAGCTACTCATTCTTATCAATTACTACACAGACATTATTACACAGGAAAAAATTTACAATTCCATATATCTATGAGCTAATATGACAGCATATAAATTTCAAGATGCAATATGAACAAAACACTTATCAGAAATAACTTCAGGAATGGGTACAACTGTTGAGAGGGGTGCTCGTTTCCACCCAACCATAGGCGTAGAAAATCCTACTGGATTTACCACTAGCCACCCCTGAGCTAAGACCATGATGTCCTGAGACCTACGTCTCTCTGTCTGCCAGTGCCCAGGAGCGAAGGTTGCAATCCTCCCTCTCGGTGATCACTCACTCTGCGTAAAAACTGCTAGAGTTTCCCTTGCGTCTGCCCCCTTCAATCACTTCTACCATATGCCTTATCCTCTCGCGAGTTTGTGTGTGGCACAATTATCCTTGCACTGATCAGGCCTGATGGCTCTACAGATGGGCGGTTCACCATCCCATCCTTCATCAAGCCATCTTCCTACCAGTCTGCGAGCCATTAATTTCCAGGGCCAGCGAGTGGCTTTTGGTTCTCCGGGCCAGTGGATTCCAAATATGGTATTTAATTCTCGGTGGAAGTTAACACCACCTTTTCAGGTGCCTTCCACCGCCATCATGGTCTCTTTTCTGCACATCCCCTCTCAGCAGTCCCGCAATGATTCAAAATTTTATTCACATTAATTGACCTCTTCCCGCAGGTTCATTTACAACACATATTCATACTTATGAGTTTGCCATAGTTCTCAGCTAGTCTAGTTATATTTACAAGCTGGGGGAAACAGGGTGTTACAAACAGGCCTCAAATGCTAATCTGCAGTTTGAACTGTTTCAGCACTTATACATTTCTAATCAATGGTTAAGTACGAGAGTAATGTGAAATTATATGCAAAACAGATTAAACGTATAGTAAAGAGAAGAGACGTTGTATACCTTTGGAAAGATAAGATAAAGTGATAATATGGGTTTAAATGTGAGTGAACAAGAGTGTAATAGTGGCAAAAAGTATGGGCAAAAAGGTACATTGTGTGGTCCTAATAGGGGGATTGACAGAGTTCCCTAGAAACCCTGTGTTTGTAGGTTTTGGTTTGCCACTGGGTGGATTTCTGAAAATCCATCATTCGCTCCCATCATTGCACCACTTTTTTATATTACTCCCCACTCAGGTTGATCTATTTTCATGACTTCACCTTACCTCATGGGAAGAAGGGGCTAAAGGCACAAAAGGTAAAAGTAAGTTGTTAAAAGATAAAAACCTAAGAATAAAACCTCGAGATGCTTCACCCAGGGATCCCCGAGAAAGAAATAAAAGTCTTCTCAACAAGAAACAAGAGGGACCAAGAAAAATAATAAATAAAGACCTATTTAGAGGATAGGAGGTCTCATCATGAGCTAGCCTATTAGGTCCATGGGTACCTAGCAGTATGACATTGCCACCAGCTAGTTACCACCCCAGGGCAGTGACTCTTGGTTGCATAGCCAAGGGAAAGGGGGTCTCATCATGAGCCAACCTTCTCATCTCTGCAAAAGTACTTGTGGGTAATGTTGTCAGCTCTAGTCACCATGCTAAGGCAGTGTCCCCTTATTAGTTCTTGAACAAAAAAGAAAATAAAAGAATATAAAGAATAGAAAGAATAAAGGCAATAATGGGATTGGAAAAAATGCATCCATGATAGGAACAACTCGCCTTCTATAAAGGCACCCACAGTTAACATCTTTGCATCCTTGGCCATCATTGCACCCACATGCTTGGACATCCCCTGACCACATCACCCACTTACATGGCTTGGATGAAGTCTCTTTCAGAAACATTCCTTTTCCAGTGGACACTAGCCTAATAGGACCCCTTGTCCTTTCCTCCAGACTTGTATTGTAGGCTTGTGTAACATCTTTGAGTTGTTAACTGATGTATTAGGGATTTTATACATGTGTTTGATAATATTAATGATGAAATGTGATTTACATTGCTATGATCCCTATGACTGATGATCCCATGGAGGGTGTGTTGGTTGTGGAGCCTGATTATCTTCCTAATTCATAGGTCCTTGCTTTCAGCCGTGTTTATACCCCATGAAGTATTTACACCCCAAAAGTATGTACACTCTTCCACACGGGGGAGTACAGAGGGGGGGTACCCCCTCTGTGGGGTCTAGGGGGGCTATCGCCCCGGCTGGGGGGTCTGGGGGCAAGTGAGCCCCTAGCAGGTATTCAAGGGTGAAGCCCCCGAAGCAAAAATTGCCTTGTAAAAGTATATTGTAATTTCATTGTAAATCTGGGCCGTTCATTATAAGGTCACAGATCTAACAGTAGAGATTATGTTAGGGTTTTTTTCCCTAGAAGGCAACCCTCTTTTATGAGGGAAATGTATCGCGGCTATGGATGGTGGTGAATATTGTATTCTAAGAGAGGAGACTGTGAGAGAAAGAAGAGGAAGTTACTGGGGGTTTTGTTGTAGGTTGTATCCCTTAATTTGCTGGATAATAATAAAGGAAGGACTGGGCAATTTCTCTGGTGGACGTAGCCCACACTGGGTGAACCACATAAATCTGTGTCTCTCTTGTATTGTGTGTCTTCTGTGTTTTGTTTCTGCATTTGTTTTATTTTATTGCTCCGCGGTCCTGTTTTTTCTAATAGGGTGTAGCCTTTGATGTGTAGGACCATACCTGACGGATAGGTACCATTTGGACCGGTACACATGGGGAGATGATCAGTTCGGACCTCCATGGGACTGAAGAACCCTCTAGATGGATGTTGAGACCCATCAAGGGGAATATATAGGGAAGAGGTTGATCAGAGACTTTGCATCGGAGAAGAAGAGGGTGTTCCACTAGAGGCACCCCAACACAGCTGGACCTAGGGGGATTGACCCATTTTTAGTGGGACGTTGTATCTAGATGGCCTAGCATGTCACCAGGAGGCTTATGACATCATCATGAGCATGTTGGCAGATGGATAGGGTAGTTTGCATGTGTGGCATCTTGGAGGCTTTAGGAGGATACATTTTCCCTAATAGGGGCTAACATCACCCTAGAAAGGAGTGATGTCCTACCTTTTTGCTTGATTAGAGTTTAGTTTGACAATTTAATGTAAAAATAGTATTTTTTTGGTACTATGGCATTGTCAGTCTTTTTATGACCTAAAAAGTAAATTAGGTCATTGATACAGTATATATTGATGGTTTTCACTCTCATTTTACGATCACTAGTCATTCACTCCATAAGGATGTCTGAAATTTGCACCCTATCTTGGGTATTTGGATGAATTAAGTGATGTGCACTTGTTGAAGGAAGTGATTTTTGGCATTTATGGTGTTTCTCTTGAAGGAAGGTGTTACAACTAGGGTTTGCATGGTTACTTCTTGATGAATTGTAAATATTTTTCTACAAAACTTCTTGAATGAATGGTTTTAGTTTAATTTCTTGCATGTGTTTATGAATTTTGCTGAATCAAAACCCTAGGTGACAAGCACACAAGTAGGTCCTTGTCTCATGTCCCCTGATAAAGAAACTTTCAGCCATTGAAGAAGGAAGAAAGAGCCTAGCCATAGCTACGCTCCTATTTCTTATTCCTCTTTGCTAGTTGTACCAATTGAAAGCCAAGAAGAGTGAGACATCCCTGGCCTAGGTCTACTACACTAGGGTTGTACTCTTTCTAGGGTTTGTTGAAAGACCTTGCTGTAGCAACACCTCACCTCATCAAACCCTCTTATTTTGGTTATATTTTTATTCTTGAGCTAGTCATTTTGCCGGGAAGAAGGAGAGAGCACAAGGCCTTTCTTTAGCAACGCCGTAGTGAGCCTCTCTCCCCTAGGGTTTTGATTTTGAGGCCTTACCTTTGCAACACCTCAAAATGATTCCCTCTAGTCCTTCAAATATTGCCTCCTTCAACTCTTATGTCCTTCACTTATGACTCCATTAAACCCTAAGGCACTGATTTGAAAGTCCTCTAATGTTGAAGTGAAGCTGATTAAACAACTCTTTAAATTCTTTAACTTTTAAACCCTAACCTACTAACCCTAAGTTGTTGACATCATCATTGGTTATTTCATCTTTAATATAGAAACGTTTTGTTTTATAAGCAATTGAATGGTGATTTAGGCATTGAATGAAATAAAGTGTTGATTGGCTATATTAAATGCTACATCGTTCTAATATTTATTGGTGAAGTGACATTATTTTCATTGCTATATTGATAAACATTGACTTCGTCAATATTTATTTACACATTGCTTATATATATTTATCAGATAGTCTTGTGAAGTACTAACCCATTGAAATAAATTGCATATATTAGTTTTTTGTTGCTTTGTTCCAAGCATGTACACTTCTTTGGGGGTTTTATTTCTTAAATTGGCCTTTGGCCAGACTATCTGTTTGGGTGGTGACTTGTGAAAGGGGAAATATTACCTTTGTCTTATTATCCTTTTGCCTCTTCAAAACCCTAGGTCACCGTGGACGTCTCCCCTGGGCCTAACCTTCCTAAAGAGAAAGGACCATCCCATTATGGTGACATTGGGTGGGATTGGTTCCTATTATGCTAGTTTGGTCTTCCATCTTATAGCCTTTTATCCTAGCTACAAACAGTGCGATAACAAGGATGCTCCACTAAGGTATGAAATTATGTAGAAACAAGCATGTGCCTTAGTGAAGGCCCTAAAGGATTTCAGAACGTACATATTACACTCCCACGTTATCACTTACGTACCCAACAATTCAGTCAAGGATATCTTGACTCAGCCTGACCTAGAGGGAAGGAGAGGTAAGTGGATAGCGGCCATGCTGAAATATGACCTCGAAATCAATCCCACGAAGCTGATCAAGGTTCAGGGAATTGCAAATTTGATGGTGCAGTCAGACTGTGAAATTTTGGGGATCAACTTCATCATTGATCTATCAAAAAACCCTCAAGAAGAAACAACTATGTAGGTCTCTCAAGAGTTCATTGATTCACTGTGGTATACAGACATCATCTATGTACTGAGAAATATACAAGCCCCTCCGGGATTTAGCAATACCAAGGCCAGATTTCTAAAGCTCAAAGGGATAAAGTTTTTCATCTTGAATAGTTCACTATACTGGAAAGATCCCAGAGGGATATTGCTAAATTGTTTGTTGGAAAACAAAGCGAAACGAGCTATTGAATATTTTCACAAAGGTGACTGCAGAGGACACCACTACTATAAAACCACCCCACACAAAATACTAAGAGAGGGTTACTATTGGCCTACCATCTTCATTGACTTATACAAATAAGTTTTCAGCTGCACCAGTGTCATATTTTCGATGGAAGAAGAAAATTGCAGCCCCTTCCACTAAAGTCAATCTCAGTTGAAGCACCTTTCATGAAGTGGAGCTTAGATTTCATAGGAGAAATAAATATGCCATCCTCTTCGTAGCATAGATGGACACTCATTTCCACAAATTACTTCATGAAATGTATAGAAGTAATCCCCACGAAGCAGGCTACTGATGTAGTCATCATCCAATTTTTGGAGACAAAAATCTTGTCGAGATTTGGATGCCCCATCAATATCATAACAGACAACGCGGTCGCATTCAAGTCCAATAATATGGAGAATTTTTTTTAGGATTACAATATAACCCTGGGGCATTCTAAAGCATACTACCCACAAGGAAATGGGTTAGAAGAATCATTGAATAAAATCCTGACCAAGATCATCAAGAGACTCCTGCAAGACAACAAGAAGGCCTGTCATAAAAAGATTATCTATGTGTTAGGGGAAGACATGGTTACCACCAAGAATTCCATATCGACATCACCTTTCCAGATTGTATATGGTTCAGATGCAATTTTTCCTACCTCACTAGGATTACCCATCAGAAATTTGTTGCAAGAGAAGGAGGTTGAGCCAGATGACACGTAGAGGAGAATAAATCAAATAATTCACACATAGAAGATGAGGGAACAGGTGTACAATCAATCACAACTCCACCAGGAGAGGATGAAGAAAACCTTTGACAAGCGTTCTAAGCAAGAGGATTTTCGATTGGGTGACCTAGTTTTGAAATGGGATGCGAGGAATGAGGATAAAGGAAAGCATGGGAAATTCGATAATCTTTGGACGGTTACTTTCAAAATCAGTGCATGTCATAGAAACAATTCTTATTTTCTATAAAAACTAAATGGAGAGTGCATTGGTTGGGGGCTTGTAAATGACAAGTTCCTCAAACACTATCTGGTGAAATAAAATTTGTTTAAGTCACATGTCATTGTAAATAGTCATTTTATTTTGTGTCGAGTTAGTATGTCAAAAGAAAATTGAAGCCCGAAGTGAAGGACCTGAGTTTATGTTGAATATTTTAGAAGTTGGGTCGATAGGTTTAGGTTGTGTTTTGTTTTTATAGTTCAATGTTTGAAATTTGAATAAGGACCAATGGTCAGGCACTTGGTTTGTTGTTCTTTTCTACCTCGCAGGGAGGATAGCATCCATGTTGGACCCAGTTGTTAGTGCCACCATTTTCCCTCTAGTTAGAGTTGGTCTTAGTCAAGTCATGGTTTGTGTGTCAAAGCATGTGAGGTTAGGTACTTAAAAACAAAATGGTCGAATTTAGAAAGTGGCCAATTAGCCCTTGGAGTCGGGAAGAGATGTCAGAGTCAAAACATGTGTAAAAGTACGAGTCTATTCCGAGAGAGTCGAGTCCTATCAAAAAGGGAGTCTCTACGTACCCCAGGTCGAGGCAATTTGTTGATAGAAGTCACGTTGGAAAGTGCAGTAACCATTATCAGCTCATTATGAAGACAGAGAAGATAAAAACATCATGGCATTTGTATCACTTATGCCCTGCAACCTTTATCAGTTGTAGTTTACATGCGCGAATGTGATATGGAAAATCTACAGTTCGTTTTGAAACATCCAATTGCCATGAATTCAATTTTCCTTGGCATGATTCCTCCTCCCACCTTCTCTGTTATAAGTTTTGAATGCTCTGCATGCATTCTCTTCTCAAATCAGGTTTATACACTGTTTGTAATCTTTTCTTGCAAGCCTAGATTGATCAAGTTTTTCTGCCTTGGGCCTTTGTCATATCTGTCGTGCACAAGAAAAATATAAGTTACACCATGGAAACCTCCAAAAACATTAGAAAGGGCATGTGCAGTGGCAAAAGCAACAGGTCTGAGTCCCAAAGTGACTAGGATTCATTCTTACTCACAACAGACATCCCCAAGGATCCAAAGGGAGTTTTCCCCCTGCCCGTGGAAACGATGATATCACACCACGTGGATCCATGAGGGGAAGAAGTTGTGTAGGAAGGAAGGTTGTTAGAATCCTTGTCTCCCCAACAATAGATAGTCCGAAGAAGGGTTAGGCCAAGGAAGAACAAGGAAGCTGAGGAAACCCAAGTCCCAAACGAGCAGTGCACAAGATCAGCTGTCGAAGAATTACTTATGTGCATTATTCAGCTGGAACATGTCAAAGGTACAAGCCGAGAGAGTGGGAGAAGAATGAGGAGGATATATTCCCTAAGAACTAATGTTAAAGAGCCATCTCAGCAGCTGAAATAGGCACAACTCACCATCGTCGAACTTTACCAGGAAAATAGGGAACTGAGACAGCAGCTGGTAGCAAAGACCCTTGAAGTGTCATGAGCATTGCAAAGCCATGAAGGAAACATGAAGTGGCTCAAGAAAAAGCTCAGAGAGGTGTAGGATACAATCATACAACTGCATGAAACACAAAGGCTATCATAAGAAAGGAATGTGAAGTGGCCGAGGAAAAATCCCACGCAACTCTTGCCAGGGCGTAGAAGAAACATGATTAATTGAGCCCATTCTCGTATCCTCAAACGGAGAGAAGATATAAACAATTTTGAAGGAGGCATCGTATTTAGACGTTTTTTCATTTTGGTAACGACCATGACAGTCAGTAGCCACTCGCAACGCACATTCCCCAGCAAATGAGCGCATGGCATAAATCAAAGTCGTTATAGTAGATAGCGGGACCCTGACAGAATATTTGATCGTTCAATATTTTTTTCCAAAGAAACGTATTGAACCATCATTCTCCCCATGACGAGACCTCTCTGGTAACCAGATCCCCATGGAAAAATAAAAGAAGTCATGATGCGGCCAGATGCAATTGGTTTCTATTTTTGGAAAGGCGTCGTGTAAAGAGTCATTTAGCGTAGAGCAGTCAGTTTCCTAAATTGTGCAGATAGTAGCTAGAGAGAAGGGTAGCCCAAGAGGCACCCTTGCTTATATATTTTATCTTTTCAATGTAAGCCAGGTTGGTTGGCAAACTATTTTAGACAATGTCTATTGAATGTAGTTTGAGTTCAATCAAAATTTAATGCAAAAGTCCCGGAGATTTGATGAAAAGATTCTAATTGTAGCAGTTGGATGTATTGTTTCCTTTCTCTGCATACATACTTCCTGTATTATTTATTCATATATATTTCTATCTAAATAGAATTGTATTTTAAACCTAGGATTTTTTGTGTAGTGCCCTAGGATTCTCACCATTTAGACAAACCCTTTTCCTCTAAGTTAACTCTGAATTCATCCTCAACGGTGCTCTAATTTACTTTATGTGTTTTTCCCCCTTCGCCACACACAACTATTTTAACTGAAAATTGTTGCTCGCTTAGCCTTTATCCTCTCAATCTCAGTCACCGAGTCATTTATTTCCATCATTTCCTTGAACTGACTCCATAGCCCGAGTTCTTACTCTCTTGCGCCAATATAACCAGAACATATTATTCGAAGGTGTTAAATCTAGCCGATATCTCAAACCCTTATCCTATACCAATATGAAGTATCCCAAGAGAGCCCTCTCCAGGTTTGAAAGGATAGCTTTGGATCTCAAAGTTGGTTTTTAGGTTTCCTCTATCATTGGCTTCTTAGCCGAACGGTGTTTACAGGGAGATAACACATTCAACCATTCACATGCATACATTAAACAACTCATCAATTAACAACAATAGATCCCTTCACTCTTATACATTTTCCCAGTGTTACATTACATAGTACCATGCACATTCTTTCATATTCTATCAATATTGTATAACTAGACTCACAACCAGATACATTAAAAAACATAGGCTCAAAGTGAGCTTAGGGGCATTGAAAATAAAAACCAAACATTGGTTATCCAATTGAGTAGCTAACTAAAAAACTCTCTTGTTGTTGTTGTTTCTCCCTTTTATATTCTTCTCAGCTCTAGCACTCTATCAATTTTAGTTCTACCCCACTCACTCCTCTAACTTCCAATCCCACATGCTTCTGTCACTTGCATGCATTCCACATAGCCTCTTTGGAATCATGGAAATATTTACTACGTTTCCATTTCATTTACTTACTACTCCAATATCTCTCATTCTGCATGAAGTAATCATTCATGGATATTTCCTAAATATTATTTTCTTAATCTGTGTGAAGCAATCATTTGGGGATATTTCCTAAATATTATTTATTAATTCCAATGTGCATACGGTGTCTTCTTAATTTTTGGTGTGCATCACAAAATGCAGACTAAGATGTGAAATTTTACTGTAGTACATTAGAAAAAATTCAACTAGCGTATGTGCCTCCTGTCACCCACCACGCATCTTCTTGAGTGGGCACAAAAATTGAATAGGTGTTCACAACTTTTTTTGTGTGCACACACGATATTTGCCCAAATATTTTTGAGCCAACATGAGCCCACCACTATTATTTGGCTCATCCTCGAGCCAATTTCCTCATGGAGTAACCGATGAATGAATTGAGTAAGAGAAAATCATCATCATTGTAGAACCAAAGAATCAAACCAATTTGTGGGTGTAGTTGGGTTTTAGTAATATAAAATCATATGTCTAAGTTGTTGTTGTAGCCAGAAATAGGTCTTGGAATGAGTCAAGCAATCCTCAAGGTAAATGATGCCTTTGGGGTTCATTTGGATAGATGATCGAACTCTCTATCTTCGAGGGTTTTGGTAGTGGTGAGTGAGAGATATTTTTGAATCATGTCATCTAGAAACTAACCCCCTAACTGAACCAATAGATACAACTATAACTTGGCCCAATTAATCATTGAGCTACGAAAACTAGATCTTAAGGAAGAGCTCCATCGATGAATATTGTTGTCATCCTCCTGTCTCATTGAGATAGCTCTAGAGGATGGAAGACATGGACTGTATAGACATATGGAGAGGATAACCCAGAGCCTTGAGCTACCCATTTCATCAAAGGTGATTATTCATAGCAATAGGCACACCAGCTTCATGCTTAGAGATCTTTCATACCTATACAACTTCGAAGCATAGTCCAGGGAACTACGTGGAAATAGGTTGTGTCTTACTGGTGAATAAAATATTGGGACCTCTTCCTAGAAATTGAATTTGAATTTTCAACCATCGTGAGAACTGGATTGTGGGATCTTGGGATGACAGGCCAAATTGGGAATTTCACGCACCTAAAAGGTTTTTAAACTAATCAATGAAAGGGAACCTTGAACGGGAGATGGTACTATTAGTGGAGACTAGAGGGATAGTATGAACTTCATAGACAATTGGTGGGTGAGTGATGAAAGATGGTGAGAGAGAATAGGACATCGAGGATCTCTCTAATAGATGGGTGGGTGAGTGATGAGAGATGGTGAGAGAGAATAGGAAATGGAGGATCTCTCCGACTGATGGGTGAGTAAGGAGATATGGTGAGAGAGAATAGGACATGGAGAATCTCTAGAATGAGACAAGGAACCAACCAATGTGAAAAAGCATAGAAGAATGAAAGAGGCATGACTGATCCCCACAAGTGAGTAGATAATGGTGTGGATCGACCATACTAGTAATGTGCCTTTCAGAATGTGGTGTCATAATTGATTCCTTACCTAGGTGGTCAGTGATTTGGCTTAACCAGATTGTGTGACCTTTCAATGTAGTGTAGCACCAGGTAGATGAGACTAGCCCCATGTGAATCCCCTGCTCGAACTAGTACCTTGTACATGGGTCATAACTTCAACCAGAATTGAAAATATTGGGAATATGCAAAGCTATCAATATATTTATTTTTTCTATGGGACTGGAGCATATTATGTGTTGTCAAAAAAGCAAATTGTGATGACTATGTATTCTTTCACCTACTATGCATCCTACTCTAAGCATACCCTATGGGAATTCTAGGTTGGATGAGTGTGGGTAAGTGATAGGTAACCCCTACAGGCCATAGTACACCTTTAAACTTCTTTCATTGATGAGTCCCTTGAGAGGTTGTTCCTGCAATGTAGACATATTGGTTGCACCATCTTCATTGATGTAAACCAGGCATAAGGGCCCCAACCAACACATACGCAAGTTATCGGGGTGATGTCAATACTTGTTGTCGAATAACAACACCAAAGGACCTGGCTACAGAATCTTATGGTAGTTGTTGCTATCATGCCATGCCCTCTACCTCTTCCTTTTTACCACCTGGATGGATCCTGTGACTAGATAATCCTTTTCTAATTCCATAATTTCATCTAAGCTGTGTTGAAGTGACTGTTCATCCGTCATGTGAGTAACTATAGAAATATGTAGGATGGGACCAATGAACTTGATCGGAATGACTACTTCTTTTCCATAGACCAATCTGAATGGGGTGTGCTTCATAAACCATTTGTAAGTTGTTCTATAGTCCCATAACACCGTGGGGATCCATTGATCCTAGTCATCATGCTACACATTACAAAATTTGGTTAAATCATGCTCTAAAATCTTATTGAAATATTCAATCATACCATTATCTTGAGGATGATAGGGAGTGCTCTTTTGGTGGTGTATTATGAACTCCTAAGTGAGTTCCCAAATGGTCTGGTTAAAAAAAAAGAGCCTTGGTCGCTCATCGACACCTTTGGGCACCCAAACCTAGTAATCACATTCTTGAAAAATGAACCACACAACTGTTTCAGTGGTACAATTCTTAACTGGCATGGATTTGGCCCATCTTGTCAAATATTCAATGGTAGTAATAATATAGCGTGCACTTGTCTTGTGTGCAAGAGGATTGATCAGGCCCATGAAATCAATGGCCCACTTCTCAAACAACTCCAATGTTGTAATTGAAAACAGAGGTAGCGCATCTCTTCGACAAGGCTGTCTGATCCATTTACATACATCACATAGTTTACACTACTCCTTGGAATTGGCAAAGAGTGAGGGACATCAAATCCTTGTGCACAAGAATTTACACATGGTGGCCTTATCGACATTTTTCTCCCCTACAATTCCCTCATGTGGTTAATACAAAATGGGGTTTAGTTCATGTTCTAAGGAACACCTATGCAAAATTACATTGGATCCTAGATTATACAATTGTTTGTCAATCAACTGCTAACCAAAACTACAAGTCACCAGTTGATGACCTGGGCCAAAGTATACCCCATCGGAGCATGTCTTGACGTGAGAAAATCATCAATATCATCTACTTGATCAAGAACTGCTTTGACGTGGGAGAGTTGTGCATCGTGGAGTCCATCAACTAGAATTTGACTAGCTTCTTCAAATTCTATCCTCGATAGATGATCTGGTCCAACATTATATTTCCTTGTTTTGGCAACTTCTTCAAACTCGAATTCTTGAAAGAGAAGCAACCAATGGCATACTCTCCCTCCCAAGACTGGCTTCTTGACCAAATATTTGAGCGTGAAATGATCGGTGAATATCATGTATGGCCTAATGTAGTGTGTAGCTCATGAATCGAAATGGGGGGCACCATATCTAGTATGGAGACAATTTTAGCTTAGTCGACCAACAATCCATCCTTGGAAACCGCATGCCCCAGTACCATCCCAAATGGCATACAAAAGATGCACTTATTCAAATTCAGTGAGATCTAGAGTTAGTGACATCGACCTAGCACCAAGTGAAGGGATCACATGTGTTATTTTAACAAACTAAACACTTTCCAGTCATCCAAATAAACCTCAAGGAACTTGTGCATAAATTCTTTAAAATTTGTGACCACAATCCTAGAGAATATTGTGATGCATTCTTCAATCCAAATGGCATCAATGTATAAGAAAAGGAACCCATTATGTCGAAAAGGTGGTTTTGTCTTGATCTTCCCCCATGATCTGAACCTAGTGATATCTTAAAAATCCATCTATAAAGGTATAGGATTATCATCTCCCAACATTCTCCAAAAACTCATTAGTGAGAGGAGTAGGGAACAAATCATGCACACAGGAAGCATTAAGGCTCCTTGGTTCTACACAAATTTGAATGTCACCTATTTTATTTGGTTGCACTACCATGGGACTAATCCAATATGACTCTTCCATAGGAATAATGATTCTAGCATCCAACATCTGATCCAAATCCTTGTGCACCTTTTATTTATATTTTGGATGTAATTGGTAAGGCCTCCTCTTAATCATCTTAGCATCAATCGTGAGCTGAATTTTCATATCCCCCAGGGATCTTGCAATTCTTTTCATCTATGAAAATCTTCATGGGAATAGTTCCTTGTATTTCTTGAGTAGATCTATGACCTAGATGAAAATATAATTTTCCCAATAGTCTCCAATGATATCCATTTTGGGCACTTGTTGAGTGTCAATATTATGTTTCTTTGTCTTAATCGGATGACCATAGTTTGGCATATACATCTCTTCCACTTTTCCCTCTACTGTGAATTCACCCTTAGATTCTTTGATTTGTATGCCTCTTGAGTCATCGTCATTGATATTTTCAACTTCGACCTTCCAAAAATGGACAAAATATTTTAGTTTAGCCACCAGATGATGATACAAGCATACCATATTTGATGTAGCATCTTTTGGTTGATGGTGAAAGATAATTTTTTTAATCTGAAGGAGTGCCTCCCTTTTAGTCGGATATTTTGCTATGAAGCATAATGTTGAACAAAATTTTTCACTTACATGAACCTAGTTTACCATTTTCCTCCTGAGAACCTCTTAAATATACTAGCTCCTTGGAACCATATCCATGGTATGAACAAATCGATGGACCCATTAGGTGAAAGGAATATTCTTGGTATCCCAACACCTTTCACAATAGTGAATGTGCTCTTGAGGATATTCATCTACCTTATATCTATTATCCAATTTGAAGTCAGATATTGGATGGAAAATGAATTTTATCAACTCAGCCACATGTGACCAGTCCTATATGTTTGCATTATTTGTTACCCACCAATGTGTAGGTATTCCTCATACTACAACATCCATGGCCTGAACACTTCTATCTTTTGGAACAATATTCTCCATTTGTACTAAGAATGATTCTATCAACCCTACCCCATCAAACCACAAAGCATCACATAGCTCAGATCAAATCCAACACACTACTTTAGTTATCCTTACACATCTTCGGGTAGAGACCACATACATCTTATGCTTCCACCTTTCCATGGAATTTTCTGAATCGATATCATATGGCTTCACACTATGCCAACTCAACTCCTCATCTGTTGTGGGATTGACATAATCTTCCTTGTTCCCCATGATCTTGTATATATTTTCAATAATGGAGCTCTGCACTGTTGAAATTATTAGCACAACTGAGAGGGGGGGGTGAATCAGTTGTATCTGAGCTTAAACAATTTTAAGTCTGTTAAAATATTATTAATCTTTCTTCATGTGGTCATCAACATTATACAGCATATGGACAGTAAAAGTAAAAGGCATCATTCACACATAAGGTATACACAGAGACAGATTTTCATGAGGAAACCCATAAAGAAAGAAAACCTCTTCTTCTTTGAAATGATAGGCAGTCTTTTAAGTTCTGTACATCATCTTTAATTGAGCACCAACTCAATGTGAGGCTGCTACCTCTGTTTTACAAGCTTCAACTTGTTTGAGAGCACCAACTCTCTGGTTTCTCTAGCACCCACTAGAAGGAAGCACCAACTCCCTGAATATTCTAGCACCAACTTCCTGAATGTTCCAACACCAACTGGATGGAAGCACCAACTTCTCGTTACACAAGCTTCAACCTGTATAACAGAGAACACTTGTTCTCCCTAGCACCACCCTGCCACCCTTGTTTCTCTGGCTACAACCAGATGGAAGCTGCAACTTCCTGTGTTCAAGCTCCCACTTGAACCTCTGAGGACAAAAATCCTCCCAAGCACCTCCCAACCTCCCTTAATATCAATGGTTAATTAAACATTCAACTTTACAGATAAAACAGTTCTTACCCATCTTTCTTTGTTCTGTAAATCTGGTCTTCTGCACGCTGTTCTGCTGCTCTTCTCTTCCTCTACCTATTCAGCAGGTATGATCTGCATCAACTCGTGCTCTCATTCTTCTCTTCGTCAACTTGTTCTGTTATTCTTCTCTGCATTTCATCTCATACTTCACATATCCTCAATTTCCTTCTGCGCATCCTCTTCTTCTCTATTCTTCCAATTTAATTCTTTTTCACTTACAGAACAACTAACCCGACACAGTCTATTTCATCTTCTTTTATACACACGAACACGACGGTTCAACTTCCCAACTCCTTAGGCAAAATGTCGACAACTGTCTAAGCAACTGAAACGCCAACTGAAATGCTAACTGATTTGCAATCATGAGTCTGTTTTGCTATGATCTTCATCGACCCTGATCGACGGTCCATGATCTCGATGAATCAACAGTCCAGATCTTTTCGAGATCTCGCATCTCGCTGTTCCTTAGTTGGAGGTTCTCGTCACTCCAAGTTGCAATAGGCGAAGCTCCGAGATGGAGCTGGATCAACGGTCCAAAATCTTGGTGTATTGATGGTCCAGATATCTTCGTGAATTCACATCTCGCAGTTTCTGTGATGAAGGGTCTCATCACTCCAAGTCACGATAGGTGAAGCTCCGAGATGGAGCTGGATCAACGGTCCAGAATCTTGGTGTATTGATGGTCCAGATCTCTTTGTGAATTCGCATCTCGCAGTTCCTGTGATGAAGGGTCTCATCACTCTAAGTCACAATAGCCGAGACTCCGAGATGGAGTTACATCAATAGCCCAGATCCAAGCTTGATTTAACAGCTGTGATTGAATCGCCATATCGCATATCACGATTTCGCATTTCTTGTTGAAGTGTTTTTTTCACTCCATGTCGCGATTCGCGAAACTCCAATAAGGAGTTACATCAACGGTCCAAATCTGATCTTGATCTGACAGTCGCAGTTACGTCGCGATTTCACATATCGCGATATCGGGATTTTTGATGTTAATAATATTTGACATGTCCAACTTGCGATCCTCGAAACTCCAATATGTTGTCCATCTGCTGACGTCACACATGAATTGACACGTGTTGAATACTGCCTTGTGTCACTCTGATTCATGACTTACATGTGCCTGAAATGTTGAATCAGTCTAACAATTGTCATTACCTGATTGTGCCATGTGTCCCTAGCTGATGTGGTCTGCTGTCGTGAGTTGGGTCGACGGTCTAGATCATTTCTTGGTCTGACGGTTCAGATTCAATCGCAATTTCACATATCGCGAAATCAGGGTTCTTGATGCATTGGTTTCTTTGCCTCTCCAAGTCACGATCCCTAAAACTCCGATACGAGCCATAATCAACGGTCTAGATTCATTCTCGATTCAATGGCTACGATTGCATCGCGACATCGCATATCGCGAAATCGAGGTTCTTGAGGTCAAGTGATTTTTTCATTTCAAAGTCACGATCCCCAATACTCCATGCAGAGGATCAATGGTCCAGATCTCATTCTCGATTCAATGGCTGCGATTGAATCACGATATCGCATATCGTGAAATCGGGGTTCTTGATGTCAAGTGTTCTTGTCACTTCAAAGTCCCGATCCCTGATACTGACTGGAATTAACGGTCCAGATCAAAGCTTGATATGACGGCTCAGATTTCATCACGATTTTGCATATTGTGATTGCGCCCACTTCTCCTTGCACTTTAAAGACCATGCAAATTCTCCTCGATCCAACGGTGGTCGGACCCTATGCTCAGATCTGACGGCTAAGATCTATCTCCCTCTTCAACGATCAAAGATTCTTCTTCTCAAGAGATTATTCTCAAACTTTCTCTCATTCGCTGTCTTCGATCATTTGCTACCTTTGATAATTTACTGCTTTCTATCATTCACCTCTCTGAACTTGTCTTCTATTTGCCTGTCATCTTCACTGTTGCCATCAATGACAAGAATTCATTGTCTGTTAACTGAATTTGCCAATCACTGTTTGTTAACTAAATTTTCCAATCACTGTCCATTAACTGAATTTGCCAACAATCTCCCCCTTTGGCATTGATGGCAACACAAGCACCCACATGTATTCAGATCTTCTCTCCTGCTCTTTTCTCCCCCTTTGACATCAATGTCAAAGAAGAACCATTCTTCC
>ML777705.1:581478-595113 GCA_009831015.1 Picea engelmannii
CTCAGTTGGACGAAGTTTGCTATGCCTTTGTCCACTCAGAGTCAGAGTCAGTCAAAACAACAATTTTAATTGCTAAGGTGACATTACTAAAATGTCAAATTATTGTAATTTTTGAGTTATTGAGTGAGTGTTAAGGTGGTAAATAGAAATTTAGACCCTCCTAACCTAACCAAACCCAACCTAGCAACTTAACAACTTAAACACACCCTTAACCTTACCCCCTCACCTCTTTAGCTCATGCCCTAGGGGGAAAAACGTCCCCCCTCATCCCAAACCTTTGAATTGAGTCATGATAATTGGTGTGGGCCCCTCTTAAGTGAGGTGCACCCCTCCTAAACCCTCACCACACTCAAACCTAACCCATTACACACTCAACTCACTCCCTAACTCACAATCCTAACCATACCTCACGCCCCCATGGGGAAAGAGTGCCCCCCTTTCACCCATAACCTTAGTAATCACCCAAATAAATATGTGGGCCCTCCTCTATTACCTAGTGCACCCTTTTTAGCCTATTAACTCACCTTTTTGTGGTTCACAACTCACCACCTCATCAATCCTTGACTAAAACCCTAACTAGGGCACCCCACTCATTGAGATTTGCTCATTTGATGTGGATGTGACACTTGGAGTTCATGCAAGTGTCCTCACTTTGCCTCTTGAGGTATAAGTAGAACCCCTCCTCACCTATTTTCTTCACCATTCTTTGAGCTAAAGTTATGCTACTGAATTCTTGCCTCACACATCTTGCTCTTGCCATCTCACATTCACTCATTTCTCTTGAGATCATTGGAGCAATTAGTTGCTTCAAGGTTCTCACATTTTGGATTCAATAAGAAAAAGATTTGGAGGATTTTGGATCATTATAGACTAGTCATATTTGTCCATTTCATATGAGGTGACTTTGTTCCTTTATATTTGTGGGTTTCTAGCTAGTATCTTGAGAAAATTAGTTTGTTTGGGTAGATCATTAGACATTAGTGTTGCTGATCTATATATGTTGGTTAGCTAGTATTGTGAATTAGTTCATTTTGCTATTCTATATCATAATATTATGTTGTTTTGAACTCACATCTTGTTTTAGTGTGAAGATTTTTCTCACAAGGGTTGGTTGGAAGAGACTTTAGAGCATTTTCCAGCCAAAGCTTGCATAAACTTCTTCCTTTTTTATTTGGATCTGATATATTGTTGTCATTTCATACCATTTTCTGTAGCTAACTTGTCTTAGATAGGTCACTAAAATATCTACTTTAATTTGGAGATTTTATGTAAGAAATTTTCTGTGTAAAAACAAAAAATGTTTTGACATTTTGTGTGTGTTTTGCAACATTTCCAGCAAGCTTTTGCTTGTTGTTTTCTGCAGGTTCTTACAAGTTATAAGGAGAAACGCTGCTCAAATCCATCCGCAAGACTTCCCCAAGAACCCTTCTTGGTTGGGTAACTTTTTCCTAACCTTTCCTCTTGTAAATATAAGTTTTCTTCTCATTATTCATTGATTCTTTTTGTATAATCATGAACTAACATAGTAATTGCCTACACCTTGGGGAGAAATCCCCAATATCGTTGGGCTAGGCTAGTTTGCTTTTCTTTCAAGTTATTTATTTATTTACTTATTTAGTTGTTGGCCCCTCTTGTCCATAAGGCAAGTTTGTCTGGCCTTTTCATTATAATAATTTGTTATTGGTTTATACAACCCTCTTTGGCCAGCAATGGTAGGCTTGCCTCCACCTTGGCCATTGTAAGTGGTTTCATTCTTTCAAGTTTTCATTTAAATAAGCTAATGTGCCTGCACTTTGGGAGAGTAATCCCCAAAATCGCTAGGACTAAGGGAAAATTTACTATTTGATGGTCTACATGCTTAAGGATTTAAAATATTCTAGATAGTCATCACATCTAAGATTCTTTCTTTCAACTATTTTGCTTCATATGCTTATGCTCATATTGCTAAATGGTTTAATGGTTTAGGATATTTCTTAAGTGCCAAATCTATTAGTTTTCATAAATCATTTTGCCTTTTACATTTTAAAGCATATGTGATCTAATTCATGGTTTAAGATCTCACTCATTATCCTGTTAAATCTTTATGTTTCAAACACATCTATCTTTTACATGGGTTTAACATATAATATGTGTTGATGAATGGTTAATCTCTAAGTCTCTTTCTCATTTTCATAAGGCAAGCTGTTCTTGCCCTTTTATCTTGCAATTGAATGTCTAAATGGTGATGTGATTCTATGATGATTATCTTTGCTTAATGTTCTTTTCATTCATATTACATTTTATGGGCTAAGCATTTACACTCATAGCTTTACATTTTTCAAGCACATCTTCTTTCACCTTTAACTTTTAAGTCTACATGTGGAATGGTTAATGAAGAATGGTACAATATCTTGCAACTTTCCATTTATGTTTTGATATGTTAATGGTCATTTGATTTACATCTTGCAAACACGTTTTCTCTATCATTTTCAATTCGGCTATGCGCTAAAAAGTAAAATTTTAAGTGTCTAAAACACTCTTAAAAGAAACCCAACACACCTAAAGACCCACCCGAGGGTCATAATAACACTTAGACACCTTAGGAAGCTTTATTCAGCCATCTCCACCATCTAAAACGGGTTTGAGGAAAACAACGGAGGGAAGTGGTGGGGGACCGTCCCGTGATCCTTAAGGGGATCCTCTCCGGGAAGTACTCTTACTATCAGGGCTGACCTGGGAAGATAGGGTGGGCTTCGTTGCCTTACTATCTTGAGCACCTGACATTCATTTGGCCAAGGGAGGAAGAAGTTTAAAGCACCAACATAGTTTAGGAGGAGGGAAAATAAAATTAACTTAACTTTTAAGAAACCCCTTAACCATTTAGTTGCATAGATCATCTTTGTGTGTTTGGGGGACTTAGATGTATGCTTAGGAACACACATTAATAACATTTCATGCTTTTAATTCTCTATTGCAACTATATGGTTTATGTCTTCCATGTCTATGTAAGCATATGAGTTAAACATTGCTATATCTTATTTCATTTGCTTTTTGTGGTGTGATTCAAGAAGGGGTTGAGTATCCCACTTGGGGAAGCATCACCTTCTTGAGTCTTGAGTGCTTTTTTGTGGTTGCCAGTGAAAGAGGTCCAATAGAGTAAGTGCTATTGGGGCATGCTTGGCTCATGTGTTGATCTCACTTACATTTCCTTGTATCTTTGTACTCACTTGTATATTGTGTAATCATTGCATTATCTTTATTCTTTTGCGATTGATTGTAATCTCTAAGTTGTGGGTAGTTTAACGTATTTCATTTGTAAACACTTTGTAATAAACCACCCTCAAACTTAGTTGACCCCATTGCCCAACCTTAGGCACTAGTCTTAGTTGACTTAGGGAAAGGGTTGATTGACATTTAGATTAGACTTGAACTTTGCATTTGCTGCCTTAGCATCTTAGGCTAGTTTCCCCCCTTAGCCTTTAAAAAATTAAAATCAACTCCTAGAACATAAAGTTAAATCACATCTAGTAACTAGGGACTACCCCCCTTGGCTTCCCTAGGAGTAATCCTAGAAGGAAGAGGTTCTAGTAAAGGTGATGGTGTGGACTGAGAACCTAGGCATTGTGCCTCCAAGGACACACTAAGTGAGCCATACTTAGCTCATGTTAGCAAGTGTGTTATAGGACGGCAACAAGGACCTCATCTGTCCCACCGGTATAGTGGCATTGTACTCCATGTACTACTTCAGGGCTCTATCCCTAAAGGTGCTCTCTAGTTGTCCAATCTTCGATGCCTCATCTGTGATCCTATTCATAGACCATATCACCTCACATATGAACCAATGTTTCTCTACACCATCCTTACCCATCCCATGGAACACGAGTAATCTCAGTTTACTATCATGATTTTCCATCCTCAATCTTGAACTATGTCCTCCTAACTAGTTGTTGGATGTCATGGATCTCGATACTAATACTCTTCCTAGCAAAGTAGAACTAACTTCATCTTATTATTCACTTTTCACTCTTCTTCTTTATTCTCCTACTTATTCCCCTACTACCATTACTATCGGTATCTTCAATAGATACCCTACTCTCAATATCACACCTCTTTGCTAACCTATTCTCATATGTGCTCCTCTCTGGAACAACACACTCTCCCGCACCTCCTCTTGGAGTGGTCTTCTTCCTCTTCATTCTAGGCATGACCCCTCATTGTGCATCCATTTTTATCTTCCTTCATCTTCTTTGTTCCACTCTTATAACATACCCAAACACCCATAGGTCAGGCCATGCTACATAAAAAATGCACTTCAAAACTGTTTTCAAATTCTTATGACATTTAATTAATAAAGAATCATAAAAGAGTCACACACCATAATCAAGATTCATATTACAACATAAAATAAATGAATATTATGCCATTCACAACAATAACCAACAAGCATGTATATTATAAATTTGAATTTCATAGATAATAATTAATACATAGCGGAAATAAATATACAAGCAAAGGAAACCATGACAGAGAGAACTTGTCTTAAAGAAATTTAATCACCAATTGGATGCAGACCAAGGATGTTCCACCCAACCATAGACATTGTTGTTCCAAGTCTCAACAACAATGTCACCCCCAATATAGGGCTATGAATCCACAAGGACGGATTCCAGGGTGACTCTCAACTTCCCAAACCAGTAAGCACTTAAGATCTCACATATTTCTCAACACACAATAATCCAAAATACACCAGATCTCTTCTCTCCAACCTGCACCACCCAAAGACAATGAACCCCCTTCACTACCACACAATCCATCAGGATGTCCACTTCTTTCCAGGGATCTAGTGCATCTGGTCAAGAATATCCATGTTGCAATTCTCAAGATTCACAGCTATGAACAAAACTTAACACATGCCAATGAATCTCAGACATGTAGGCATTAATTCATGGTTGGAATACACCACCAATCACTACAACCAGCCAACAATGGATTCTCTCTCCAACCATTCATTTTTATTTCCCAAGCCAATATCAAGAATGAATGAGGAATAATGAATAAGTGAAAGTCTAAATGGGGAGTAAACATAATGAAGAGTGTGAACCTATTGGACACACCAACCGCACTAAGAGGGGGGGTGAATCAATGTAGGGATGTTTTTAAACTTCTTTCAAAAACATAGTTAGCAACCACTTCAAACATATTATTCATTTGTACTTATCTACTTCCACATATCATCAACATTCATCAATAATAGAGAACTATAAACCATCACCATAATAAACACAAAGAACAACATATATATGTGTAAGATTTTTGTATTATGTGTTACAGGAAACTACAATCTCTGGGTTTTAACAGCACTAATTGAAAAAGAGAAACAAATCCAAGAGAGTACCAACTCTCAATACAAGACTCAACTTGCAAATCTCAACAACAACTAAGATGTGAGGAATCCAACCCTCAATTACAAGGCCTGGCTTGTAGACAAAAAACAATTTTTCAAATGTACCAACAGATACATGACCTGTCCATATTGTAGCACACATATGTACGTGCCTATCTATATTGCAACAAATGTGTGTATGAAACCTCCTCCACTATCAGCCTGCATACACCTTTAGAGAACTAGGGCATCCATTCTTCAGAAGATCTGAACCTATGTTTACTCTGTCACATCCACCTCTAACCTGTCACTACATCCAACTTGTCAATGCAAATAACTTGTGCCATGCATACATCATCATACATATCCCTCAACCAAGTACAAGTAGCTCAAAGGTGTGAGCTATAAGAGCCATATCAGAACTGTATCATTCATAAGAGTGTTTCTCAGTTAATCAATCAACCAACATATACCATATTCAAATATCATAAGATCCATACCAAGAATGCTTCAAGTATTCACCATATCATAAGCATGTGTGATCATTAGAAAAAACCATGCAACCATACCATAACTTATGTAGATAATATGAACATATAGAATGTTGATCCGGTATCTTGCTTCAGACTTCAGGGACCTAGCACCAACATCAACTCAAGTCTTCATGACTTTTCACCTGTACCTATCCTATCCTTCTACAACCCGTGTACGTACGCTACCTCATCCATAGAAGCCCATGTATCTACACGACCTTATCCACTGTAGTCTGTGTACACTTCAGAAACTAGTGTTTTTTCAAAGCTTCAAAAATTTCGTCATCAACCCTCCTTTGCTACCTCAAACATGCTTAACGTAAGATGTATCAATGGGTACCTGTAATAAATATTTCACAAGATAATATATATTCAATATTATCCATGATCATCACCATAAGAGACCCTTGGTCTCTTATTTATACTCTTCAAGTAGCTTCCTCTAGGGATTATCTTCTAACCAAATTCATTCTTTTATGGCTAACCCACTTCTAACCACTTCTAACCATTTTTTCCACTTACAACCACTTTATCCACAAATAGTAATCTCACCACTTCTAGTTGCAACTAATTTATATTTTAGTTTTTTTTTTTTTGCAACAATTTAACCCATGATGAACTCCTAGTTACAACCACTTTGACTAGTCAACCTCTTCTAGGATCTTCTATAATAATTTGACTTCTTTGAACTTCTAGGGGATTCTAGACAACTCATGAGGTTTCTCCAATTCATAATACCATATCTCCCTAACCATGAGGAACCACATGGCATACAACATATCACTGGAAACAACACGACAAGTACTATCCACCCAAAATATTCTCACTTGAAAATTCATTTATCTTCATTACATTATTCCTCAATCAAAATTGGGTTCCCTAACCAAAATGTTGGGGATAACCATTTGGACTTCGAAAAGAATCTTCACATCAGGGATTTCACCATAAGGGGACCACTTTGGAGTTCATCCATATGGTACTTACTATCAACCATGACATGAAATCAATGATACAACTCCCTTTTCTATCAACACATCCTTATGAAACCATATGAAATCAACCCTTTGACATCAATCCTTTGACATACATCAATGACAACATAATCGAACAATCAATAACATCAATGATACAACTTCCTTTGATATCAGCCTTGATATCAATGACAACACATCATAATGACACCACTTGACATCAACCCTTTGAAATCAATGACAACATAGTACAACAATATCCCCCTTTGGCATTGAAGACAACACCAGCATTGATGTCAACATCAATCATTGATGGAAACAATGATGCTCATGTTCCTCCTGTGATCATCGTTCCTCATCAAGGTTCATCAATATTCTTCAATGTTTTTATCTCTCCCCTTTTGACATCAAAGACAAAGGGTATATCTCTTTGGGGATGCTCCCCCTTACTGCACTATCCCTGAGGCTTCTCTCCATGTATTTGATGAATCTCTCCCCTTTTGAAAAAGGATATCGCTCTGATGCAATGTTGAAGGCATGGATGACGATGCTCCCTCTATGATTATCTCTATCACATATCCTCCTGGAATCATACCTATGTAACCAATAATGAAAAATAATAACTCCCCCTCTAGGTATGGCTCCCCCTATATTCTATAAAAGATGTTGGGTGATCAACGTGAACAATATGATACCACTATAATCTTCTTCTGATGTGGATTTTGTTGCTCTACAGGAACACTGATCAACTGCTCAATAATACTTCATCAAGAAAATAATAATTTGTTATCCATTTGACGATCCTTGGACCTGACCATGAATCATACAATGATCCATCAATATGTACATGTACTGTCATCAAGTGCATCAACCATGCACCAAACCTGTATCACCAACCAATGCAGCAACCATGCACCAAATCTATACTAGCACAAGTACATCATCTATGCATAAACAAAACATGTCACATCAACCAAATCAGATCTATTCACCAAGATGTGCATCAACCAAGACTACTCACAAACATCAAAAAAATGTACCACAATCAATATGTTCTTCTAAAATTATATCCATATATGTCACATCATCCATAAACCATGTTCCAACTAGCAAGTGCCTCTATCAATGTACCAAGTATGTACCAATCATGCAACATTCATAGATCAAGGCAACCATGTACCAATCATGTACCAAGTTGTACCAATTGGTTGATGTGTCAATATCACCATGACATGTCCCAACCATGTAGATCATCCATGTACCATACATCATATACCATGAAATGTATCTCAACCATATTCCAAGAATATGTTCCAAGTGTGTACTAAGTAGGTATATAGATCACCAACAATTGCCTCATACAAATGTACCAATACCAATAGCATCATCAACCATACAACATGCCAACCATGTACCTCAAACAAGTGTCATATGCTTCAACCATATACCATGAACTATGTGCTAATGTATCCAAAATATGTGTCACCAATGTATCTCAACAAGTATACCTCAATCAACATGCACAATATCAGTCTTAATCACAAATATAATCCTCAAGTGTATGCCAATATCACAAAGATATGCATCAACCTACAACCATCACAATATCATCAATATGTATCACCATACCACACACTTCATGTATGTGCCAACACATCAAAAAGGTGTCTCAATATGTAACTAACATGTAAATCAACCAAATGAACCCTTACATCAAACCATGTGCCAAAACATCACCAACAATATGTCCCAATATGTATCTTCAAGCATGAACCAAGATTACCAAAAAAAATTCTTCTCACAATACATCTCAAGCTATATCAATAAAGCTCACATATGTAGAAGCCATGTACTACAATAGATCTACCTCAAGAACATTCACTACAACAGGTAGAATGCATCAATAATACCTCTAAACATGTTCCAAGAACATGCCTCAATAGATAAAGGATATGCCTCTAGCTATTATCACATCACCTATTATGTACTTCATAAACAAGGTCCCATAACCTCACTAATAAGTTACATAGCATAACCAACATTGTACCTTAACAAAAATTCTTCAATCCACATACTAGGGTTAGTATCATGCATCCAAAATAGGCATCAAGCATATGCTCCAAAGCTCAACCATATATCATCATCATACATTCATCAAATACACATACAAGCATGAAAACCTGAAGTGTACCATCTCAGACCTTGCATAAACTATTTTGTACCATCAAACCATGTTGCAACTCATCTGTACATGCATTTTTCAAATATTTACCTCAGGTATGTGACCTTTTCATAATCCACCTTGCATATGTACGTGAACTTTCCATACACCATCTTGCGTATGTACACGACTGTTCTCATAGGAACCCACGTATGCCTTAGAAAAGACTTAGGCTTGAGCTTGCCTCATGGATGCCATTCTGTTCATTCTTCTTTATCCACTTCTGAGAGTGTCCCAGCTTCTCAAAACTTGTACCCTGATCTTCCGTCCTTTCAACATTGTCTTCCTTCCAAGTTTCATGTGCTATTTTTGCCATATTATATGAAGAAATCCTCGTTGATTGTCTCCTTGAATTCCAACAATATTGAGATTCATGGCCAAACCCACTACAACTATAACATCTCATGGTGTAAAAATGTGCAACAATGTGTCCCACTTGATTACATCTCTAACATCTTAAGATGTTATTGAATCTTCCAACATATTTCCTTGCATAATGTTTGCAATCCAAAGCTTTGTGACCATATTCATGACATGAGAAGTAGTGACCATGAAAAACATTTTTGTACCTATGATTTGGTGTCCACCTTGAAGGTGTATTTCTTTTGAATTTGCTTTGGGGTGTACGATTGGATTCTTGATGTCTTCCTTGTTATAATATTTTGAAAGTTTCCTTGCTTTGTGCAACTGCTTGACTTGCAGTTTTAATTCCACCTTTTTAAAATGAAGGACTTACATCATGCTTCTTATAAGTGATAGCTTCAAAATGTGTTTCTTCTTTGTTGTATCCAATACTAGATTTATCATTTGGTGATATTTGACTATCCAAGATTTCGTCCAATATTGTTGAGATATTCATGAACTTGATATGAGTATTTGACTTCTCTGCTTTTCTTATAAGATCAACAACTTCTTCTTCCATCTTATGGAATTATTATTCCTTTTCATTTACTTGATTCTTCAATAGTTCTTATATCATTTTGGATTATTCAAGTTGGGTCCTTAGATTGACATTGGCTTCTCTTGTTTCTTTAAGATCTTCAAGGATTTTTCTAAGATCATCATTTACCTTCTTCTTTTCTTCTGTTTGACTAATTATTTCATTCTTTTGTCTCTTGATCTCTTCTTTGAATCGAGTCCTTTGCTTGGTTTCACTTTCTTCTTGTCTCTTGAGCATTTGTCTTAGTTTCATGATATGCCTTTGATACTTTTCTAGATCTTCCTTAGTGAACCTTTAAATATCCTCAAAAGCATCTCAATCATATTTAGTTTCGTTGCTAACTTCTTCTAAACCATCCAGGACTTTATCTTTAATCTTTATCAAAACTTCCTCTTCCTCTATAAGATAATTGTTAGTTGATTCTACACAAACAAATTCTAGATATTCTTCTTAATTTGCAAGAGAACATTAAACATCATTGCATTTAGAATTATTGCAATCAGAATATTTTGGAGAGTCTTTACCTTCATTGATGACTGAGTTTTGATACATAGGTCCTTGGCGGAGGCACATTTTCCTATGATTTCTTTGACATAATCTGAGAGTCCATAGATGGTCTTGAATGCTACTGCATTATTCTTTTTTTCTACAAATTTTGACTGATTCTTTGAGGGAACTAGTCCAACAACAATTGTATCCCAAACACCTACTCCTTTAGACTTCAAATACCCTTTCATTCTTATTCTCCATGCTGAGTAATTTGCTTCATAAAATAAGGGAAATTATTTTGCATGCTCATCCATTTGTGTGTCCATGGATCTCCTTCAAGCTTGTAAGGATTATAGTGAAGGCCTACTCTAATACTAATTTTTGGACACACCGACCACATTGAGAGGGGGGGTTAATCCGTGTAGGGAGATTTTTACACTTCTTTCAAAACTTTAGTTAGCAACCACTTCAAACATATTATTCATTCATACTTAGCTACTTCCATGTATCAACAACATTCATCAATAATAGAAAAATATAAACCATCACCATAATAAACACAAAGAATTCCATATATATGTGTAATATTTTTGTATTATGTTTTACAGGAGACTATAATCTATGGGTTTTATCAACACCAACTGAAAAAGAGAAACAACTCCAATAGAGTACCAAATCTCAATACAAGACTCAACTTGCAAATATCATCACTAACTAAGATGTGAGGAATCCAACCCTCAAGTACAAGACCCATCTTGTAGACAGAAAATAATCTGTCACATGTACCAATAGATACGTGACCTATCTATATTGCAATATGCATATGTATGTGACTTGTCTATATTGCAGCACAAATATGTACGTGACCTCCTCCATTTTCATCCTGCATACACCTTTAGAAAACTAGGGAATCCATTCTTCAACAGTTCTGAACCTATGATGCCTCTGTCACATCCACCTGTAATATGTCACCGTATCCAAACTGTCACTGCAATCAACCTATTCCATGCATACATCATCATACATATCCCTCATCCAAGTAAAAGTATCTTAAAGGTGTGATCTATAACATCCATATCATAAATGTACCATTCATAGGAGTGTTTCTCACTCAATCAACCAACCAACATATAGTATATCCATATCTCACAAAATCCATACCAAGAATGATTAAAGCATTCACCATATCATAAGCATAAGTGATTAGTAAAAACAACCATGCAACCATACCATAAATTTTGTAGATGATCTGAACCTGTAGAATGTTTATCTAAGATCTTTCTTCAGACTTCAGGGACCTGGCACCAAAATCAACTCAAGTATTCAAGAATTTTTCACATGTACGTGCCCTGTCCTTCTACAACTTGTGTATGTACGCTACCTTAGCCATGACAAACCGCATATTTATGTGATCTCCTCCACTTCATCCTGTTAGCGCTCTGTAATTTGCCCAAGGCTGAAAGGCAGTTACAAAGGCAACATCAAAACCGCTTCGAGTCTTGGATCTAGCCCTCCAAGACTCAGAGAGGGATCTCTCTGTCTGATATAGCTTTGTTTGAAGAGATATTAGGCTAGTTAATGAAAACAATGTGCTTTGTTGCAAAAAGGGTTTATAAATTGGTTGAGATAGTTTACACATCCATTGGGCTATGGGGTCTGCAATTAATTAGGAATGAAATACAGCCATAAATGAGGTAGGATGACTTCCACAGGGCGAGATAATACACTCACTGGATCTTTTGCAGCTTAAATGATGGACAGAGGAAAGGGTGAGAAGGATAAATTCGACTAAGAAACATTCAAGAATTCCTTAATCGAAAACATCAGAAGATAAACATTTAAATCTTTAAGAATCGGAAACAGGGTATCAGAGATAAATCCTGAGACATAACGCTATTCATAAAGATTAGATTCAGAAAACAAAGTGGTTACAGAGCAAGAAAACATTTAACTGAGAAAGTCACGTCACTAGTGAACATACACAAGAATCCTGTAAAGTGTCCTCCTTTCATTAATGGCAGATCTATTAAAAAAAAATTACAGCTTGATAGCTACAGGGCATGAAGATCCAACCCTTTTACATTAAAATCATCTCAATAAATAATATAGGTCATCCCGACAAGTTTCTCAAGTCGTTTTAACCGCTTCGGCCAAAAATAGCCACCACTCCCACGAAATTCGGAGTTTGTTGCCCTAAAAAAATGGACCATTTTTCTGCGAAACAGGGGTCTGATCAGACATGAATCTCTCTTCAATGATGAAACCTGGGAGAAAACTGAAAGAGGTTATTGTATATGGACATGTTTTGGACAAAAACCTCTTTCAGTTTCACCAAATTCGTCCCCATCTGGTCGTGACAGCTCCTGCAAAATCGAGACTGAAACGAAAAATTCAAAATATGGAAAAATAGGCCTCAAAGATGTCTTAGATTCTCTCTGCTCGTAAATCCATTGCAAAAACTGGAAAAAGGGTTTTGTTCCTCATCCCGTGTTGAGAAAAAACCTCTCTCGGATTTTTAAAATTCGTCTCCGTTTTCCCAGAATCTCCTCCGGAAGAAGACATGGTAACATAGTAAAAAATTGGTAAAGATGAGGGAAAGCGATTTTTTGGTGGGAAAACGGGATTCCGGACCCCCCCCCCCCTCGTTAAACGTAGACCGCCTAGGGGGGTCCAGAATTAAACCTAGGTGGTTGATTTCGGGGATTAAATCTGGTCCGTTTAGATTAGCAAGGTTTTTATTTACGATTCCGGACCCCCCCCGTTAAATGTCGAACTCACGGGGGGGGTCCGGAATGGAATATGGTGCATTGGTTTAATTTAATGTATGGAGGATGGGGGCGCGTGGGTGGAAAGTGCACGGGGGTAAGGTGGAGGCGGGAGTGGGTAGTGGATGGTGAGGTGGGGTGACGTAGGGGGGAGTGGGTAGTGGAGGTAGGTGGGGTAGGAGTAATGGCATAGGGGGATGTGACGTACGTGGGTATAGTAGGTTAGGTGAGGGGTAGGGGGTACGTGGGGGTAAAGGTAAGTTTTAGACTTAGGATAGTTAGTTTATTTTTTAATTTTTTGTTTTTATAATATTATATAATTTGTATTATTTTAATACTTTTTTCATATGTTTT
>ML777705.1:595206-635695 GCA_009831015.1 Picea engelmannii
ACACTGCTGAAAAAGAGATGCTCAGAATGTTGAGCTTATTCATTTTCCTACCTACCTACCCTACTGCGATCATTGCTCAGCTAGGTAATGGAAAAATGCCAATGGAGCCAATCCAGCAGTTGATTTAGTGGCTCTGTTCTTTCTCCGTCTGTGAGGAAACTCAGAAATGAGTCTGTTACTCTTGCTTGAGAGTAACTTCCACCCTGCTTTCCCTTGCATAATATTTGATCAACCCAAACAATAGGAAAAACATCAGCAACAGAAAAATATCCTGTATTAAAAAATTTCTCCATATAAGCAGCTACAGGATCAGTATAGGTTTGGGCCATCTTTTGATTTTCAACTTCAAACAACTCAGCATCAAGACTCGATTTTCCCCCTGTGCATTTTGTGTCTTTCAACAGTCCCACATATGAATGTGGATGCTCTGATGGTTTCTGACATGACGTTTCTGCTGGAAAAAATATAGAATTTGATTTCCTGACCATGTCAATATCATAACAGCATTTTGTCTCATGACTGGAGAATGAGGAATAATTTTGGCCACACAGGCCATCCAACTGATCAGCTATTGGATCCTGGAAGGAATGACAAGACTACTGTATTGACTCAAATGAAATTTCCTGTTTGTTTCTGTATTCATCCTTCAACATTTGTCCAAGAGTCTCCTTCAAAACTTGAAATGATTTAAAACACAATGGCACCGAGTTCTTTTGGATTAACTCAGAATTTACCTCAGACTCTAAGCTATCATCAAGAATTTGAAAATCAATGTATGTCGAGGGCTGCGATTCTGGGTTTAGAATAGCCTCCATATCTTTAATGGTATCATCAATTGACTGGTCAGAGGAATTTTTGTCTTTACTGTTTACAACTGGCCTAGAGTTTCTTTTCAAAAATTGAAATGATGAGAAACATAAGGACAAAGTATCTTCACTTACTCTGACATTTTCATTCTCTTCCCCATAGCTGTCATGATTGTTGCACAATGGATGATTGTCGCATCTGAACAGTAAATGATCTTCTTCCTGCCAATGACATGCTGCTGATTTTTCTAAACAATCAACCTCTATTTCAACTTCATGATCATCATCATACTGATCCCACTTGGGTGAATCGTCCACGGATGAAATGCCATTGAACATGCACATCATGTTAGTTGGTTGTTCTTCTACAAGTTGAGATGGAGATTCATCTTTGACTGTGCCGTGAATTGAATACATGAATGAATCATCATTCAAAACATGGTACCAAGGGTGTGCAGTAACATGATTGGGAAATGTGACACTTTCTTTCTCTGAAATCAAGGGACCATGATGTCTTTGGACAGTAAGCTCCTCTTTTATGTTAATTTTCTGCATTAGCTTTTCCATGGCACTGGCCAAAATCTCCATTTTATCTTCTGATGACTTCAGCTACTCCATTTCTTTGTCCTTCAACTGTGACCTCTTGATCAGCAAGTTGGTCTCCACATCAACAGTAATTCTCTGCATTTCTTCAAGGCTTGTAGTGTTCATTTCTCTTAGTTGAAATGTCATCTCAGGATCAAAGGCATCTGGGTAATGCAAGTGGGCAGATCCTGGGGGTGGCCTTATATCAAAAGGTATTGCATGATATACCTTATTGAATCTGGCTGAAAACTAATGTATTGTCTCCTCTGGCTTTCTTTTCAAGTGCTCATACTCTTCTAGGATAGGGAAAACATTTACCCTGATTACCCACCTATCCAAGAATACTTGCATGAACTGATGAAAATTTTTGATGCTTGCAGCAGGAAGGTTCTTAAACTAAACTTTGACTTTTCCTCCCAGAGATAGGGAAAACATTCTGATGTAGACATCATCATCTTCAACCTCATAAAGGTCAAGGAAATCTTCAAGGTTTTGAACATGCTTTTTAGCAGTGATCTTCTCATTTTCTCCATCAAACCTAGGCAGATTATCGATGTAATTGACAGGGAGGTCATGGAGAATGGGAGGCAAATCTAGAGGCTTGTATCGGTCTGGGACTTTTGCAAGCACAGGAGATGAAGCAAGGGGTTTAAAAACATCCAGAGGTTTAGTAGGAGTAGGAGACAAAGCAGGAGGCTTATGTCTCACTGGGGTTTCTACAGGTGCATCTGGGATGTGCACAGGTGTATGAGCATGTACATAATCTACAGTTGTGGGTATGATCTCTTGAGACTCATCAATTGACTGATGGTCAAAATACTCTTCAACAATATACTTCTGACCAGGCTTAGAAAAAGACAAGACATGATTGCAAATAAAACCAAAGATGTCTTGAATGCAATTTGAGCTTGAATACCTGGTCTTTCTAGGTTGCTTGGTCATGCTTTGGGTTCTTCCTCCAGTGGAGTCTTCGAGCTGGCACTGTCTGGAGCTAATTGGAGTCGCCAGGTGAATGATCTCAGCCTTCTTGTCTCTGGTCAGTGTCCACCATCAATGATCAGAGCTGGAGCTTGAAATGTACTACTGGGAAAAGATCCCCAGTGGAGTCGCCATTCTGTTAGCACTCTGTAATTTGCCCAAGGCTGAAAGGTAGTTGCAGAGGCAACATCAAAACCGCTTCAAGTCTTGGATCTATCCCTCCAAGAATCAGAGAGGGATCCCTCTGTCTGATATAGATTTGTTTGAAGAGATATTAGGCTAGTTAATGAAAACAATGTGCTTTGTTGCAAAAAGGGTTTATAAATTGGTTGAGATAGTTTACACATCCATTGGGCTATGGGGTCTGCAATTAATTAGGAATGAAATACAGCCATAAACGAGGTAGGTTGACTTCCACAGGGCGAGATAATACACTCAATGTACCTTTTGCAGCTTAAATGATGGATAGAGGAAAGGGTGAGAAGGATAAATTCGACTAAGAAGCATTCAAGAATTCCTTAATCGAAAACATCAGAAGATAAACATTTAAATCATTAAGAATCGGAAACAGGGTATCAGAGATAAATCCTGAGACATAACGTTATTCATAAAGATTAGATTTAGAAAACAAAGTGGTTACATAGCAATAAAACATTTAACTGAGAAAGTCACGTCACCAGTGAACATACGCAAGAATCCTGTAAAGTGCCCTCCTTTCATTAATGGCAGATCTATTAAAAAAAAATTATAGCTTGATAGCCACAGGGCGTGAAGATCCAACCCTTTTACATTCAAATCATCTCAATAAATAAGATAGGTCATCCCGACAAGTTTCTCAATTCGGTTTAACCGCTTCGGCCAAAAATAGCCACCACTCCCACAAAATTCGGAGTTTGTTGCCCTAAAAAAATGGACCGTTTTTCTGTGAAATAGGGGTCTGATCAGACATGAATCTCTCTTCAATGATGACACCTGGGAGAAAACTGAAAGAGGTTATTGTAGATGGACATGTGCTGGACAAAATACTCTTTTGGTTTCGCAAAATTCATCCCCAGCTGGCCGTGATAACTCCTGCAAAATCGGGACTGAAACAAAAAATTCAAAATATGGAAAAATAGGCCTCAAATATGTCTTCAACTCTCTCTGCTCGTAACTCCATTGCAAAAAATGGAAAAATGGTTTTGTTCCTCATCCCGTGCTGAGCAAAAACCTCTCTCGGATTTTTAAAATTCTTCTCCGTTTTCCCAGAATCTCCTCCGGAAGAAGACATGGTAACATAGTCAAAAATTGGCAAAGATGAGGGAAAGCGATTTTTTGGCGGGAAAACGAGATTCTGGACCCCCCCCCCCCCTCTTTAAACGTAGACCGCCCGGGGGGGTCCGGAATTAAACCTGGGTGGTTGATTTCGGGGATTAAATCTGGGTTGTTTAGATTAGCAAGGTTTTTATTTACGATTCCGGACCCCCCCCCCCTCATTAAATGTCAAACTCACGGGGGGGTCCGGAATGGAATATGGTGCGTTGGTTTAATTTAATGTAAGGAGGATGGGGGCACGTGGGTGGAAAGTGCACGGGGGTAAGGTGGAGGTGGGAGTGGGTAGTGGATGGTGAGGTGGGGTGACGTAGGGGGAGTGGGTATTGGATGGTGAGGTGGGGTGACGTAGGGGGAGTGGGTAGTGGAGGTAGGTGGGGGTAGGGGGTACGTGGGGGTAAGGTAAGTTTTAGACTTAGGATAGTTAGTTTATTTTCTAATTTTTTGTTTTTATAATATTATATAATTTGTATTATTTTAATACTTTTTTCATATGTTTTTTTTTAAGTGTTACGTTTCTTTATTTTCTTTTTGTTTTATTTATTTTGTATTATATTTTTTTTATAATGTTTTTTACATATATTTTTTATTTTTAATATGTTTTATTGCTTTTTGCTTTTTTTAATGTTTTTGTATATTATTTAATATTTTGTTTTATTATATAGTTTTATTTAATTAAACTATTCTTAGTTACTAACTAACTGCTAATCTAAGTTCTTAACTTAATTAATAATTAATTAATGATTAATTAATTATTAAATAGTCATTTATTAATCAATTTTAATCTAGACTAACTCTACTAATATTTTTGTTTATCCTAAGTCTGTTCATGCAGGGATGGAAAGAGGGATAATGGAGGCTGACAAAGGACAAGGGGGAGAGGATGCAGCGGATGAAGGATGCAGCAGGGTGATGGAGGATTGAGTGACAAGAATGGAGGGAGGTAAACGGAATCACCTGAGCCATACTTTTTCACTGGGAGAGATGCCAAATCGACAGTCGAAGAATCGACTCGCCTATAATTATAGGACCCCTAACACAGCCCACGTACACTTTAGAAACTAGGTTTTTTATGAAGCTTCAAAAATTTCACTGTCAACCTGTTGACGGGCGAAATTGATCGTCCGTCAATTGAGAGAGTGGAACTGGTCTGGGGTTGTCTAATAACCCAAGCCATTTGGAATGAAACACCCTGATGGATTTAGCGGCTCCGTTAGCCATTCTAAGGTCCTAGGGAAACCAAAGAGAAAACTAATCTAAACTAACTAATCTAATTAAAATGAACTACTAAATAAGCTAAACTAAAAATAAATATAAACTACTCTAACTATTCTATATACAAACTACTAATTACTATTATACTAACTCTAATAGCTAATTATCTAATTTCTAATTGAATTACAACTTATTCACAAATATACACTATCTACAACTTGCAGATTTGAATAAAATCTGTAAAACTCATTTGCTTTCTGCCCTAAGACAGAGGAGGATATTTCATTTTTTTCTTTTTTTTTTTATGAATAAGAAATAAAACTTACTGAAATTAAACGATCTAATATACTAAACACACATATATATCTAACTAAACTTATATCTAAACTAAACTACTAATAATATACTAAACGAATGACAAACTGACCGGGAAACGCTCCAAATTTGTCATGTGTATGATGACTTCGAAGCTGGTCGGAGGAAGGAAACTCGCACCGGTTGATCCAGAAGCTTTTCGTAAACAATAGGTTGTGCTGCTCTTTGAGTTGTTTACAGGACAAACAAGACATAAAAAATCATAACAACTATATAATTATAAATCTCTGCAACAAGGGAAACCTGTTATGCAAAAACTTATATTTAATAATTCAACTTATGAAGAAGATAAACCTGTCATTCACAAACTTAATTAACAATTGTTATGTCTTTTATACACTTGGAAGAAACTAGATATGAATTCTATTGATCAAATTATATCATTCACAAGAGGCTAAGATAGCTAAAGTAGTCATTAACCCAATGTAAATAGATACACATAAACATGAACAGAATATTGATATCATGAAAAGCTAAAGCTGTAGCATAATATCAATTCTGTCTTAGTCTGTATTAAAGTTCCATATCCTTGTTCTCCCACGAATGAGGATGATTATTACACAAAAATAATAAGTATTTATAAGTCTCTCCACAGGGTAAAACCTCCCTGTGGATAGTATCAAACTGTTTACATAATCTGGGAAGATATTCCCAAGATCAACTAAACTGAGAAATTAAAATGCAAGTAAAATATCTCAAATATCGTCTAACTGCTCATCGAATCCATTGCAATTTCGAATTCATCTGCAATAGACCAAAAATAACAAGTTAGAAAGATATTTTATTAACAAAACAATAAAAATCTAATCCTACAAACTTAGCTACAGAATCATCTGATTCTGTAGCTAGTCTAAAATAACATACAGGATCAGAATTGAAATCAAATCAAATCTTTTTAAAAGAATTAAATCCAATAATATTCCAATGATTATTTAAAACGAATCACTCAAGATTCAAATGATTTTATCCTTCAACATTCAACATAATCAAAAGTGATTCAATAGAAAACAGGGGTAAGAATACTCTGTTTTACTGTTACCATAAAATCAAGTCGAACAATAACAAGACCGTTTCAATATCCAATTGAAATCAATAATGAATCATATTGTATGTAATACGATCTAATCCAACATAACTATATTCCACTCGTTATAGCTATAATGATCTAGCAAAAACTCATATCGTTTAATCGAAATACACAGATGGAAAAACTGTTTCGATTATGTGTAAACAAAATCATACGTAACAGCATCAACCCAATCAACTTTGTGATAAATTTCGATTATTGATCCTTGCACAGTCAACAGATAGGATCGATTAATAGGGATCATAACCATAATAAAATTGATAATTGCAAACTGGGAAAATAATCGAAACAAATCATGACTGAGTTTAATATAGAAATAAATCGTGAAATCAATATATAGTTAATCTCTTTTTTATAAACCCAATCCAAACAGAAAATTCATTGCAATACGAATCCAACTGAATCATAGTTGAGCCAACAGTAAACAGATACGAATTAACCGGCTAAGTTTTAAGCATAGTCGTTATGAATTGAATCTATTCACGATTTGGACATGTTTGTACATAATTACATTGGAAGTGATCCGAATCGTATTCGTGTTGGTCGAAAGTCATATGGGACATAAAACCATAACAATTAACCATATCAAAATCGTTGCCAATCATAGCATATACATTATAACGAAATCAAAACAAAATGTGATTGTGTTCGAAACTGGATATGAGAAACACTTCCTGTTTTGAATAGGTAAACACAAATTTGATGAACAACAGAGCATTCGTTTCAACTCCATCAAACAAATCAAATCCACACCAAGATCAATCAAATCAATGAAAATCCAATCGAATCTAAACTGGGAAAACGAACTTCCATTTATTGTTGTTTTCAAGTTTCTGTGGTGAGGAGTTTCACAAGTGTTCATCGGATAATCCACAGTTTGTATCATTTCGTCGTCGACGTTTCGAATTCGAATCAGGATTCATCATCAGGACTAATCGTCAAGTTAGAGCTAGTTGATCGTCACCAATTAATACTATAAATGCCAGACAAATAACCCCAAATAACAATTAAATATAATCCCATTAATATTAACTAAACCCTAATCCTTTACACCCCCTAATTTCACTACTAACTCCTAATTCACTTATTAATTTGAACCCTAATCCTGTTCCACACCCTTACTAGATATTATTACCACTAACTCTTAAACACTATCATTTATATTTCTAAATATAACTTAAACCAAGTGCTTAACCAAAATAAACTAAATAGGTTAACCCACTACTATAAACTAACAATACTTAATAATTAATTAATTAAAAGTAAAACCTAATTAACTAAACCCCTAAAACCCTAAACAATTAAATATAATTCCATTAAATTTAAATCCCATTAATAATAAAGACAGCCGACTCTATTAAACTAACTTTCATTTGTCTGGCATTTATAGTATTAATTGGTGACGATCAGCTAGCTCTAACTTGACGATTAGTCCTGATGATGAATCCTGATTCGGATTCGAAACGTCGACGACGAAATGATACAAACTGTGGATTATCCGATGAACACTTGTGAACTTCCATTTAGTCAAAGCAAGGCTATGTATAGAATGCAAGCCATATAATAGAGCCAATCAATGCTATGAACAGATCTATTTAAAAAAAATTGAACTCGTTATATAAACCTAAATTATGTACAAAAGAAGATTGATATCAAACATACCTGTGTGATGTCGAAGCTCAAATTATGCCAACTTAGAAATCACAACAGTTGTGGCTGATTCCACATTTTTAAACAAGATGGAGCCTGTCATCCTTTGTTTCTTATCAGTGGATTGTAGCTTAGCCTTTTGACTGGTAAGCAATGCAACCTGTTCCTCCAAAGAGTGAATTCTCGACTGTAGAATAGGAACATCAAGATAATATCTTTCTAACCATGAGCTGCATTGGTCACAAGGTGGCGCTGTAAATTTAGACAGAGCAGGAGAGAGTTTGGATGAATGACCGGGGGTTTCACAAGGTAGCTTAATGCCTGGGTAGTTAGGGTCGCATTGTAGGCAGGGGGGTAGGTTTGACACAAAGTCATATGAGGGTTCGGCACACAAACCTTTTGATTAGGGATACTCATCAGCCAAGAAGCACTCCACTTCTGAATCAGATTCCTCACTCAACACGATAAGGTTTGGATTGACAAGAGGCTTTGGCTTATTTCTTGCCATACGCGAAATTAAACGTGCATTCCTTTTCCCTTTAGCATTTGCGGTGGGTTTCGCCTTGTGCTTTTTGCCCGTAGGCTTAATAGTCTCAACACCCTTAGTCACAGAGTGGGGTAAGTCGGTAGGAAGGTCGACCGAGGGTTTTGGTAGCAGAATACTATAGGGTATTGGGGGTACAACCTTCTCCTCACTCACCACTGGCTTGTCTACCTGTGGAGGGTTCGAATCCTCAAAATTATTGCGGGCAATGAAATTGCTCCAACAATCTCCGTGTAGACTCAAATGATAGACCACAATAATCTTAACCAACCCATAATGAAAAAGGCTACTATCAGCCTGATTTCTTTTGTACTTCTTTGACATTTTAAACGGGATTCTATGCAAATAATATGGCATATTGAGCTGGTAACCCATGAAAACCATAAGCAAAAGTAGGTGATGTAAGAATACAAACCCATACCGACCCTCGCAGGTGATAAATTGTTTGATTATCATCAATAAATCATGCCAGCGTTGTTTGAGCATGTTCACGGGCATACCTTTATCACACAAGGTCACCTTGCGCGACTGGAAGAGCAGTGTCCATGGGACCTCCTCTACTTTTCAATTCTTGGACCATTGTTGTCCAGGAGCAGGCAGACCCGTAGCATGAATGATAAACTGTTCATCAATTTCCAATTGAATATCACCGACCTTGGCTCGACAGCCATCAAAGGTCATGGCGAATTTTCGAGATACACAGAGGTTAAAACCCTCGAATTTTTGTATAAATGGAAGCCACCCATTTTCCTCGAGGTCGCTGCGGGCACTGTCGAACATCAATAGAGACTGGCTCCCATTAGGTTCAGCCCTCACGACTGGGTCCATGGTGCGAGCACATGGTAAGGGTTTGGTTCGAATTAACCAACGCACAAGAGCATAGCTTATTCGGTCTAACAACAATGAACGATCAAAGGGGGAGAGCATTAATGTGCGCATGCGAGGGTGGTGGAGTTATTCACCACCATGCACAATAGTTATGGCAAAGTACAACCGGCGAATTCCAAATCTGTTCAAACAATTATTGCATAGTTCAAAACCATATCATTCGGCCAACTAAAGAATCAAACGGTAAGTGTTATGCCAATGCACCATTAACTATAGTTTTTAAACCACTGTCATTCAACGTATAACAAACATCGAGTGTTAACAATGCGCCAATGTATAAATGTTTAACCAATGTTTTAAAACCATTTTGCCATTCAATACTCATAAAATTTACAAGCCAAGAGACATAAAACGAATATCATAAGGATCACATCATATATAAAAACAAGAGTAAATCATAACCCCTATGCAATTCAATGAATCAATGAAGTATAAACCCATACGCTCAAAGCCTCATAAACTTAATAAAATCAAGTTATGCAAATAAAGTGAGAATGTCCAAATGGGCATAAATCGAAAATCCTTTCAGCCACATAATGATAAACCAAAGGTAAGTGCCATAGAAAATATCGATAAAAAGGCGACGACAGTTCAACTAGTGATCGAAATGCGACCTCAAAAGGAGAAATTTTCACGCTTACAGTCGTGAAAACTTAATGGAGACGAATTTGCAAATGTCGCAAGAAATGAAAATATCGTCTATTTGAAAATGCGACGACAATTTGAAGTTCGAAAGACATAGGTGTAGGCAGCTTATAGGGTAATAGAAAAAATTGAATTGGCTGCCAACAATGGCGACGCACTGGTAGAAGCAGTTATCTCTGTCAAAAGAAATAAATTCAGCTTAGGACAACAAAGAAAATTTTGACTCAAAAACAACAACCAGAAAATCATACAACATCATCATTAAACATCTTTTCCAGCAGTGTTTTAAAAGATGAAAACCAATAACAGGCTTAAGATCAGCAAGTCACGATATTAAAGATAAGATCTTCAATATGGTTGGCATGGCCACTGCTGCCAGCAGGCGTCCATAGCCTCGACAGGGTTTCCATTTAACCCACTCTGACATCTGTATCCTGTCAAGAAGTTCTAGATCAGAATAAAGGACATTAAAGAGGTTTCTTATAATTTTTGCAGATTTTCATGTACTCGACATTGCTTCGCTGCCAGCGGGCCTGTTCAGTACCCCGGTGAAGTTTTCTTGGCACCATGCATGCATTTACCCGTTGCCAGCAGACCTGTTCAGTATCCCGGTGGGTTTACAAGCACTTCCCACAGCTCTTATTAATATTTTATTTTGTTTTTCTTTTGTAGATAGCTGAGCAGGGTGACGCTGATAATCTTGATAATTTAACATATTTTTTCAGACCTCATCAGAAATTTTTAATGCTGTCCTTTATTTAGCTCCAAAAATGTTTTATTTATAAAAACAACTTCCTATGACAGGGAGACATCTTTTGAGTCATTCCTTTACGAAAAAGGGACAGCATAAAAAGATAATAGATGATCATGACAAACTTTTCTCAGAGATTGAAATCAGTAAACTTCTTTCAAACAACAAAATTTTTCCAACGTAGATATCAATTTAGCAATATATTACTGATGTTAGTACAAATTTTCAGAAGTTATTTCAGCGAAGAAATTTTCATATCGTATTTGTCTGAATGGCTCAATGTACAGGTATGTGCAAAAAACCAAACTGAATAAATTCAAATCAAAATCAAAATCAAAACCAAAATCAAACGAAAAAAATGCAAACGAAAAGTGAAATATGTACACAATATACAGGGGTAGTTATCAACCAAAGTATCTTTTCAGGGCTTGGCCATTCACCGGATAGGTGTCAAGATGCCCTTCAAGATTCTGTAATCGAAAGGAACTAGGACCCAACTTTTTAGCAATTAAAAATGGCCCAAGCCATAAGTTTTGAAACTTGGTGTGCTCACCCTTTCCTTCGTGTGGTTTGTCCCACTTTAAGACGAGATTGCCTACTTCAAAATTCCTATCAGAAGCAGAATTAGAATCGAACCAGCTTTTAATCAATTGTTGATGTTGATCTAATTTACGCCTAGCTTGGGTTCTTACTTCTTCTAACTTCATCAAAGCGTTAATTCGGTTTTCAAGAGGGGGAAAATCTTCTTCTTGGAATTTTTGTGACAACTGAAGTGAAGGAAGAAGAACGTGGGGTGGCAGAATGGCTTCTCTGCCATAAACGAGAAAAAAGGGGGAGTTACCTATAGCGTCTTTGGGTGTTACCCTATCATCCCACAGTGCGTTCATCAGTGCATTGTGCCAGTTCTTGTAATTTTTAGCCACGGTTCTCTTAATAATTTTGATCAAGTTTTTGTTGGTTGATTCTGCTAAGCCATTGCCCTGAGGATAGTAACTAGCATAATATTTCAGCTTTATTCCTTTCTCCAAAGCGAACTCACTCATCTCAAGAGAAGAAACGTATGAAGCGTTATCAAAGACTAGATAGTCAGGGATGCCGAAATGGGTGATAATATTCGAGTTTAGAAAAGCAATTACCTGACTTGTGTTAACAGTTCTTAGCGCAGCAGCTTCAGACCATCGTGTAAAGTAATCTATGGCTATCAAAATATACTTGTGCTACTGTGAGGATGGAGGATTAATAGGACCTATGATATCCAGGCCCCATTGCTGGAAAGGAGAATCTACTGAGACGAGTTGCAAGGGAAAGGCTGGTTTTTGCAACCACCCTGATGCTTTCTGAAAAATGATACATTTACGACACAAGGCATGGGCGTCCCTAAAAAGTGTGGGCCAGTAGTAACCGGCTCTTAAAACCTTATGAGCAGTGGTGTTGCCACTGAAGTGACCACCAGCTTCTCCTGCATGCAACTCAAGCAAGACCTTTTATGCTTCGTCTTTCTCGAGGCAGTGCATCAGTACGCTGTCAAAATTTTGACGAAATAGTATACCGTTAACTAGATGAAAGGAGGCAGACTTTAGTCTCAACACTCTTCTTTTGGTGGGGTCAAGATGACGGGGTGTTGATCCATGTTGAAGACAGTATCTAATATCGTCGTACCAGGGAATAACAAGGTTTTGTGTGCAACAAATCAAACTTTGATCGCGTTGTTCTAGGTTTGACGTATCACTATCTCCTTTCTATCCTGTTTCTGAATCAACAACCAACTTACAAAAACCTTGGCCTCTCACGATCTGAGCTGGGGTAATCTCTAAATCATACTCCTGCAAGGAGGTGACCCAGTTGGCTCTCTTCTCTCCTAACTCCTTCTGCACTAACAAGTTCCAAACTGCAGGGTAAGGGACAATGACTTTCGTCCTTGACTTCAAAAGATAGGACCGGAAATTCTTAACTTCTTTGAAAACATCATAGGCTTTCCGATCAACCACTGGGTAGTTAAGTTCATCACCCTTGAAAGAAGAGCTCATAAAGGTGGTGGGTACTTCATTGTTCTCAAAATTCTTCTGAGTTAGGACTGCGGCATAGGAACGATCGGAGGCAAAAGTATAGAGTGTAAAATCTTGAGAGAAGTCAGGGCTCATGAGAGACGGAGCGTCTATTATGGCCTTCTTTATAGCATTAAAAGCTTGGTTTTATTTGGGTCCCTAGTGATATTGAGTGTCTTTCTTAATCAGGTTCTGTAGAGGCCTGATCATTTCGGAGAAACTGGGGACAAATCTTCTCACTAAATTAACCTGGCCTAGGAAAGACTGCATGGATTTTTTGGATGTAGGTGGGGGAAGTTTAGCGATGACTTGAGTCCTCTCGAGGTCAATAATCATCCCATCACTATACACAATGAATCCTAGTAATTTACCCTATTCTACTGCAAAGATGGACTTTTTGGGGTTCAAGGAAATGCTGTATTTACGACATCGTAGCAGAACGGCTCATAAGTGAGCTAGATGATCGTCTTTGTTTTTAGAATAAATGGTCACATCATCCAAGTAAACTACAACAGAGTGATTGATTAAGCCTCTAAAAGAAATGTCCATTGCTCTCTGAAAGGTAGCACCAGCATTAATCAATCCAAAAGGCATTTTGCGATAAGCATAAGTGCCCCACGGGGTACGGAAGGTAGTTTTTAGTTGGTCTGGCGGAGACATCAAGACTTGGTTGTATCCAGAGAAACCATCCAGTAAGGATAGCCTCTCGGAACCAGATACCTATTGAAGGATCTGTTCCATGGGCGGGACAGGATAGTTGTCTTTGTCAGATGCTCTATTGAGGTTTCAGAAATCGACACAAAGTCGAATTTCCCTGTTTTTCTTCCGCACTGGGACGAGGTTGGACACCCATTGAGTGTGCCTAACAGGAAAAATTATTTTAGCACTTAGGATTTTATTCAATTCTTTTTGAACGGTCAGTTCTAGTTTAGGGTGCATCTTCCTCAGCTTCTGTTGGAAGGGTAAGGTTTGAGACTTCATTGGGATGACATGCTGTATGATATTAGGATCGAACATTTTGAGATCATCGTATGTCCATGCAAAGACATCCTTAAATTCTTTAAACAATTTAACAAAAGCATCCTTTTCTTGCTTAGAACATCCCAAGCCTAAGTTAATGCACTGAGGATTTTCACTAGTTCCTAAATTGAATTTTTCATAAGACAAAGAGGAACTATTGGTTTTACAATTGACTGTCTTTTTAAATTTATCTTCAAAATCATAAAACTTTTCTAATCTAACTATGGATTTGGGTATGTAATTTACCATGTTCGATAGAGCTTCAAGAGATTTGAGATCAGGTATTACTGTAAAGTCGTGCAAATTGTCGTCGTGTGTGCGTTCATCTACCACTGCGCCTTGAAAGGTTTCTTCCATGTGCAGAAAGTTAATGATCTATTGATCATCGTCAAATACTCTCCAGTTTGTGATATTGTCAGGGACAGATGGTCGAAATAATAGCTTGATGGAGAATGCGTTTGGGGATAAGCCTTCTGCAGGAAGAAGTTTAGAGGCTACATTAGCTAGTAGATCTGCTTCAACATTATTTAATCTAGGAATGGAATTTATATTAAAAGAAGAAAATTTATTCATTAAACTCCATACCTCAGACTAGTAACTTTTGAGATGCGGGGAAAGACAGTGTATAGAGTCTCTTACCTGTCTAACCACTATTTCAGAGTCGCCAAATACAACCAGGTTTTGAATGTTCATATCCAAGGATTTTCTGAGACCTTGCAGTAAAGCCTCATATTCTGCAGTATTGTTAGTACATTCAAATTCTAGTCTACATGCCATTAATGTTTTGTTACCTGCCGAATCGATAATGATGCAGCCTACACCAGCTCCTTCTTTAGAATTAGAACCGTCGAAATATAGAGACCAAATTTTATTTCCATCGGGTTCTTGGGACTATTGCATAGAAGCTGTTGGTTGCACATATGCTATGATCTTGGACTGCTGTTCAGGATTGATGGTAGGTGAAACTTCAGCCATGAAATTTCCGAAGAAAGTATCCATCCCTTGTACTTCAGGTGTATCCACAGAGGGTGTGTATGGTTCGTTGGGGTCGTTCAAATATGCGACCATGAACTTGAGGTAGCGCTCACGATTCACCCTGATTTTGTTAGGTTTACCATTTTCTGGAAGCCACAGGTGAGACCAGTCTGTTGCGAAGTAACCATGTAGTTGTGCCGACCAGTCCCTGCTCAAAAGCAGACCATACACTTCTGGAATATCTACCACAATTATATCAATAACTTGATGAACCTTTGGGTTAGACGATAATCTAATCAATACATTCTTTAATTCGCCTATAACTTTAACATTTGTTCGATCAAGTTGTATGATTTTCAAAGAAGATGGTTCTACTTCAGCGTTAATATTTTGGCAAACAGACCAAGGCATCACATTAGATGATGCCCCTGAGTCGACCATACAATTATGCACATTTTTGTTAAAAATCTCAAAAGTTAGAAGAAAAGGAGGTACATTCTTGCGAGTAGTGAGAGTAGTAGCTTGCGGCTTATTACTCGCAATTTCTAATGCTACTTTATCTACATTATTTACATTATTTACATTATTTATAGGGGCTATAGGAAGGCTTCCTTTATCTTGAGGATCAGGATTGTTTTTAGTGGAAGTCTTCTGCGGAACTTTTCTTTGCACAACCTCGTTACCACTTGAATTACCATTCTTTCCATTCTCTGAAATATTTTGCAACGTTTTCTGTAACAAAAATGGAAATTTCAACAACTCATAAATAGAAATGTTGGCCCTTAATTTTTTAAGATCTTCAACAACATCGTAATCTAATTTAGGGCTGACATTGTTCTGTTTAGTTTCTAATGATTTAGATGGATTTGGAGGTGAAGTTGTAGTGTTCTCAGTAGAAGGCTTATTTGCAGTCTTACTCCTAGTGTTATAAGGGTGAACAGTCTCGAAGTTGGCTTGAAAGATGCTATCCGAAAAGTGTCCAAAAATGTTTGGAGAAGACTCTTCTTCTGGAACTGTCTCTAGTTCTGCTTCCTCTTGAGGGATTTCAGGAGGCATCAAGTTATCTTGGGCTTCTAGAATTGTCTGAAGAGCACATTGCAAACTTTCTAGATTAAGGCCTTCGGTGGTTGGGTTAGGTCGGTTGGTAGGAAAGGGATTTCAGAAAGGAGGTTTGTAGGGTCCTTTACTCAATGAAGCTTCTTTAGTTGACCTTTTTAAATCTATAACTTGATTAGACAATTTTTGAACAACTTTAGTTAAATTTTCCAAATCAAATTTTTCAGGTTGTGTTTTGCTTTGAGTAGGTTTGGGGAGAATTTCAATCTTCTTTTTGGGAGAAGAGCTAGTTTCAGTTTCGTTACTAGAAGAGTCCTTAAGGCTAAGTATGTCTTTTTCAATATGAGTGGCCTCTTCGAAGGCTTCTAATAATGTGGCCTTTTTAGATCATTTAACCGAAATAGCTATGCTTTAATGCAGAGCTTTAGTGTAGTAAGCTATTACAAGACTCTCAGTAGGCATAGAATCTGCAGGGATTCGATTTTTAAGCGTTAAGAATATTTGATTAAAATCTTTAACTTTTTCTTTCGGGTTCATTTTTAAGCTTGAAAGTTCCATGACCAAGACTTCCAGAGGTTTACCATCTCTGAATTTTTCCAAAAAGCATGACTCAAACTTTTCCCATGACACTATGGTATGGGGCTGTTGGGCAAAGTACCAAGTGGATGCATTACCCTCAAAAGTATAAGGGAACAACCTACAGACAACGTCTTCATGTTCAACGTTGTGGAGTCTAATGGCTAACATAAACTTTTTGATATGATCTTCAGCTATCTATTTTGAATCGAGATCAAACTTGGGAAGCCATTTCTTCGGGTGCTTAGGTAAAGGGTGCTGGGCTCCAGGTACAGCTATAGCATCCTGGTCCAACAAGGGTCTAGCAGGGTTGTTTTGATTTTCCATTGGGGTAGTGGGTGTGGAAGGCTGAGAAGGTGAGTTCCCTTCGTCAGAAGAGGAATCTCCTTCAGAAGAGGAAGGAGATGAGGGAGGTGGTGAAGGAGGTATTCCAGATCCTCTTGCAGCAGGATTTAAGTTTGGATCTGGAGGATTCACAGTGAGGTTAATGTCACCTAATTATTCTCTGATATCAGAGAAGTCCAAAGGGTGATCCCAGGGACGGTTTGGTTGCCTCATACTGGCTAAGGCACTGTGTGTTTTAATAAGATATTGACGAATGATCTCTTGGAAATCACCACCTGTAGGATTAGGGGTTGTTGGCTCAACTGTGATCTATGGATCTTCGGTTGAAGTAGTTGCTGTTTGAAGGGGAATATTATCTTGTGAATGGATTCTAGTCACTATAGGTGAGCATTTAGGGGGGGGAGGAGTCTTGCAACCGCCTCGTTCCATTAATTAAGTTCGGGCCCTCCTTCTAGCGCCATTTGTTGACAGGCAAAATTGACCATCCGTCAACTGAGAGAGTGGAACCGGTCTGGGGTTGTCTAATAACCCAAGCCATTTGGAATGAACCACCCTGACAGGTTTAGCGGCTCCGTTATCCGTTCTAAGGTCCTAGGGAAACCAAAGAGAAAACTAATCTAAACTAACTAATCTAATTAAAATGAACTACTAAATAAACTAAACTAAAACTAAATATAAACTACTCTAACTATTCTATATACAAACAACTAATTACTATTATACTAACTCTAATAACTAATTATCTAATTTCTAATTGAATTACAACTTATTCACAAATATACACTATCTACAACTTGCAGATTTGAATAAAATCTGTAAAAATCATTTGCTTTCTGCCCTAAGACAGAGGAGGATATTTATTTTTTGTTTTTATGATTTTATGAATAAGAAATAAAACTTACTGAAATTAAACGATCTAATATACTAAACACACATATATATCTAACTAAACTTATATCTAAACTAAACTACTAATAATATACTAAACGAATGACAAACTGACCGGGAAACGCTCCAAATTTGTCATGTGTATGATGACTTCGAAGCTGGTCGGAGGAAGGAAACTCGCACCGGTTGATCCAGAAGCTTTTCGTAAACAATAGGTTGTGCTGCTCTTTGAGTTGTTTACAGGACAAACAAGACATAAAAAATCATAACAACTATATAATTATAAATCTCTGCAACAAGGGAAACCTGTTATGCAAAAACTTATATTTAATAATTCAACTTATGAAGAAGATAAACCTGTCATTCACAAACTTAATTAACAATTGTTATGTCTTTTATACACTTGGAAGAAACTAGATATGAATTCTATTGATCAAATTATATCATTCACAAGAGGCTAAGATAGCTAAAGTAGTCATTAACCCAATGTAAATAGATACACATAAACATGAACAGAATATTGATATCATGAAAAGCTAAAGCTGTAGCATAATATCAATTCTGTCTTAGTCTGTATTAAAGTTCCATATCCTTGTTCTCCCACGAATGAGGATGATTATTACACAAAAATAATAAGTATTTATAAGTCTCTCCACAGGGTAAAACCTCCCTGTGGATAGTATCAAACTGTTTACATAATCTGGGAAGATATTCCCAAGATCAACTAAACTGAGAAATTAAAATGCAAGTAAAATATCTCAAATATCCTCTAACTTCTCATCAAATCCATTGCAATTTCGAATTCATCTGCAATAGACCAAAAATAACAAGTTAGAAAGATATTTTATTAACAAAACAATAAAAATCTAATCCTATAAACTTAGCTACAGAATCATTTGATTCTGTAGCTAGTCTAAAATAACATACAGGATCAAAATTGAAATCAAATCAAATCTTTTTAAAAGAATTAAATCCAATAATCTTCCAATGATTATTTAAAACAAATCACTCAAGATTCAAATGATTTTATCCTTCAACATTCAAAATAATCAAAAGTGATTCAATAGAAAACAGGGGTAAGAATACTCTGTTTTACTGTTACCATAAAATCGGGTCGAACAATAACAAGACCATTTCAATATCCAATTGAAATCGATAATGAATCATATTGTATGTAATACGATCTAATCCAACATAACTATATTCCACTCATTATAGCTATAATGATCTAGCAAAAACTCATATCGTTTAATCGAAATACACAGATGGAAAAACTGTTTCGATTATGTGTAAACGAAATCATACTTAACAGCATCAACCCAATCAATTTTGTGATAAATTTCGATTACTGATCTTTGCACAGTCAACAGACAGGATCGATTAATAGGGATTATAACCATAATAAAATTGATAATTGCAAACTGGGCAAATAATTGAAACAAATCATGACTGAGTTTAATATAGAAATAAATCGTGAAATCAAGATATAGTCAATCTCTTTTTTATAAACCCAATCCAAAAAGAAAATTCATTGCAATACGAATCCAACTGAATCATAGTTGAGCCAACAGTAAACAGATACGAATTAACCGGCTGGGTTTTAAGCATAGTCGTTATGAATTGAATCTATTCACGATTTGGACATGTTTGTACAGAATTACATTGGAAGTGATCCAAATTGTATTCCTGTTGGTCGAAAGTCATATGGGACATAAAACCATAACAATTAACCATATCAAAATTGTTTCCAATCATAGCATATACATTATAACGAAATCAAAACAAAATGTGATTGTGTTCGAAACTAGATATGAGAAACACTTCCTATTTTGAATAGGTAAAAACAAATTTGATGAACAGCAGAGCATTCGTTTCAACTCCATCAAACAAATCAAATCCACACCAAGATCAATCAAATCGATGAAAATCCAATCGAATCTAAACTGGGAAAATGAACTTCCATTTAGTCAAAGAAAGGCTATGTATAGAATGCAAGCCATATAATAGAGCCAATCAATGCTATGAACAGAGCTATTTAAAAACAAATTGAATTCGTTATATAAACCTAAATTATGTACAAAAGAAGATTGATATCAAACATACCTGTGTGATGTTGAAGCTCAAATTATGCCAACTTAGAATTCATGATAGCTGTGGCTGATTCCACATTTTTAAACAAGATGGAGCCTGTCGTCCTTTGTTTCTTATCAATGGCTTGTAGCTTAGCCTTTTGACTGGTAAGCAGTGCAACCTGTTCCTCCAAAGAGTGAATTCTCGACTGTAGAATAGGAACATCAAGATAATATCTTTCTAACCACGAGCTGCATTAGTCACAGGGTGGCACTGTAAATTTAGACAGAGAAGGAGAGGGTTTGGATGAATGACTGGGGGTTTCATAAGGCAGCTTAATGCCTGGGTAGTTAGGGTCGCCTTGTAGGTAGGGGGGTAGGTTTGACACAAAGTCATATGAGGGTTCAACACACAAACCTTTTGAGTAGGGATACTCATCAGCCAAGAAGCGCTCCACTTCCGAATTAGATTCCTCACTCAACATGATAGGGTTTGGATCGACAGAAGGTTTTGGCTTATTTATTTCCATACGCGAAATTAAACTTGCATTCCTTTTCCCTTTAGCGTTTGTGGTGGGTTTCACCTTGTGCTTTTTTCCCGTAGGCTTAACAGTCTCAACACCCTTAGTCACAGAGTGGGGTAGGTTGGTAGCAAGGTCGGCCGAGGGTTTTGGTAGCAGAATACTATAGGGTACTGGGGGTACAACCTTCTCCTCGCTCACCACTGGCTTGTCGACCTGTGGAGGGTTCGAATCCTCAAAATTATTGCGGGCAATGAAATTTCTCCAACAATCTCCATGTAGACTCAAATGACAGACCATAATAAGCTTAACCAGCCCATAATGAAAAAGGTTACTATCAGCCTGATTTCTTTTGTACTTCTTTGACATTTTAAATAGGCTTCTATGCAAATAGTATGGCATATTGAGCTGGTAAGCCATGAAAACCATAAGCAAATGCAGGTGATGTAAGAATACAAACCCATACCGACCCTCGCAGGTGATAAATTGTTTGATTATCATCAATAAATCATGCCAGTGCTGTTTGAGCATGTTCACGGGCATACCTTTATCACACGAGGTGACCTTGCGCAACTGGAAGAGCAGTGTCCATGGGACCTCCTCTACTTTGCAATTCTTGGACCATCGTTGTCCAGTAGCAGGCAGACCCGTAGCATGACTGATAAACTGTTCATCAATTTCCAATTGAATATCACCGACCTTGGATCAACAACCATCAAAGGTCATGGAGAATTGTCGAGCTACGCAGAGGTTAAAACTATCGAATTTTTGTATAAATGGAAGCCACCCATTTTCCTCGAGGTCGCTGCGGGCATTGTCGAACATCAACAGAGCCTGGCTCCCATTAGGTTCATCCCTCACGAATGGGGCCATGGTGCGAGCACATGGTAAGGGTTTATTTCGAATTAACCAACGCACAGGAGCATATCTTATTCAGTCTAACAGCAATGAACGATTAAAGGGGGAGAGCATTAATGTGCGCATGCGAGGGTGGTGGAGTTATTCACCGCCATGCACAATAGTTATGGCAAAGTACAACCGACAAATTCCAAATCTGTTCAAACAATTATTGCATAGTTCAAAACCATATCATTTGGCCAACTAAAGAATCAAATGGTAAGTGTTATGCCAATGTGCCATTAACTATAGTTTTTAAACCACTGTCATTCAACGTATAACAAACACCGAGTGTTAACAATGCGCCAATGTATAAATGTTTAACCAATGTTTTAAAACCATTGTGCCATTCAATACTCATAAAATTTACAAGCCAAGAGCCATAAAACAAATATCATAAGGATCACATCATATATAAAAACAAGAGTAAATCATAACCCCTATGCAATTCAATGAATCAATGAAGTATAAACCCATACGCTCAAAGCCTCATAAACTTAATAAAATCAAGTTATGCAAATAAAGTGAGAATGTCCAAATGGGAATAAATCGAAAATTCTTTCAGCCACATAACGATAAACCAAAGGTAAGTGCCATAGAAAATATAGATAAAAAGTCGACGACAGTTCAACTAGTGATCGAAATGCGACCTCAAAAGGAGAAATTTTCACGCTTACAGTCGTAAAAACTTAATGGAGACGAATTTGCAAATGTCGCAAGAAATGAAAATATCCTCTATTTGAAAATGCAATGACAATTTGAAGTTCAAAAGACATAGGTGTAGGCAGCTTATAGGGTAATAGAAAAAATTGAATTGGCTTCCAACACAACCCTCCTTTGCTACCTCAGACTTGAGTAACTTCGTATGTATCAATGGGTACATGCAACAAATATTTCACAAGATAATAGATATTCAATATTCTACATGATCATCACCATAAGAGACCCTTACTCTCTTATTTATACTCTCCAAGTAGCTTCCTCTAGGGGTTATCTTCTAACCAACTTCATTATTTTAGGGATAACCCACTTCTAGCCATTTTGTCCACTTACAACCACTTTATCCACAAAAAAGTAATCTCACCACTTCTAGTTGCAAATAATTTATTTTTTAATTATTTTCTTTTTGCAACAATTTTACCCATGATTAACTCCTAGTTACAACCACTTTGACTAGTCAACCTCTTCTAGGAGCTTCTAGAATAATTTGACTTCTTTGACCTTCTAGGGACTTCTAGAAAACTCATGAGGTTTCTCCAAACTCACAAAACCATATATCCCTAACCGTGAGGAATTACGTGACGTACAACATATCACCAGAAATGGCATGATGAGTATTATCCATCTAGAATAGTCTCACTTACAAATTCATTTATCTTCATTACATTATTCCTCAATCAAACTTGGGTTCCCCAACCAAATTGTTGGGGCTAACCATTTGGACTTCGCAAAGCTTCTTCCCATGAGGGATTTCACCATAAGGGGACCACTTTGGAGTTCATCCATTTGGCACTTCCTATTAACCATGACATGACATCAATGATACAACTCCCTTTGCTATCAACACATCATTATGACACCATATGAGATCAACCCTTTGACATCAATCCTTTGACATACATCAATGACAACAGAATCCAACAACCAATAACATCAATGATACAACTTCATTTGATATCAACCTTGACATCAATGACAACACATAACGATGAAACCACTTGACATCAACCCTTTGATATCAATCCTTTGACATCAATGACAACATAACACAGCAAAACCCCCCAAACAGCCCAAATATGGGTTTATATATTTACTTGGAAATCAAGAACCACATGGCCTTTTAAGAAGCTCGTGTAACCAATTCTCTTAATTAAAACCAATATGGGTAAATAAAATAATAATAAAATACTTAGCCCCTTTATCCCCCTCCCTCATGGAATAATATACCCCCATAACTATTGTCCTTTTCCATCTTGTAGTCAGCTATGTGTTTTATTATTAATAATGTTCAAGTATTACATTTCTTGGGCACTCCTTCCTCTTTTAATTGTTTGGGTGCTTCGACCTTTCATAAAATAACAAAATACATTATTTAATCTGGGGACTCAAAACTGAGGTGTTAAATTCCCCTCCCCCTTATTTTGGCATTATCCTTGGTGCATATACAAAAAAGAAATCAAAGTTTAAAAATTATTCAAAAAGTCACGGGTGCTCTGCCTGCATGACATATTCATGCTCCCAAGTAGCATCTTCAGGACTATAGCAGGTCCATTAAACTTTTACTAGTTCTATGACTCAATTTTGGAGCATTTTTACTTTTATATCCAATATGCGCACTGACTAGACCTAAAAGTCTTCCTCTGGCTCCACCTGAATCAAATTCCAATAAATAACATGGTTAGAATCATATACATACTTTTTTAGTAAAGATACATGAAATACATTATGCACATTCATGGAAGCAAGAAATGGAAGGATGTATGAAACTAGCCCTATTCTATCCAATATCTCAAATGGACCTAGAATTTGGGTGCTAGCTTTGTACAACTTCCCATCTTTAATGAGATCTTCTTGGGATTCACTTTCAAAAGAACATGCTATCCACTTTAAATTATCTAGCTTTCCTACTCTTATATGCATAACTCTTCTATCTATCTTGTGTTTCCTTCAAATTATGTTCAATTTTAACCATCTGATCTTCCATATCCTTGAGAAATTATGGCCCAAGCACTACTCTGTATGTTGGGTTGTCCCAACGCACTAGAGCATTTCATCTTATACCATACAAAGCTTCAAATGGGCTCATATTCAATGACATTTGATACCCATTATTATAGGAAAACACAACCAAATGAAAATAGTCTTCCCACTTAGATGGTTTATCCATCACATACATTCTCAACATGTCCTCAATCACATGGTCAACTCTCTCTGTCTTCCCATTTGACTATGGATGGTATGTTGTTCTAAAATTCATATTTGTACCAAATCCTTTAAATAATTCCGTCCGGAAATTTGATGTAAACATTGTGTCTCTATCTCACACAATTGCCTTAGGTATTCCATGCAGCCTAGCGATTTCCCTCATGTGAATTTATGCACTATTAGTTATTTTATGAGTCATCTTTATAGGAACAAAATGAGCAGTATTTTCCAATTTATCAACCACTACCATTATCAAATCATGTTTCCTTTCTATCCTTGGAAACTTAGTTATAAAATCAATCGTTACCACTTCCCATTTCTTCTCTAGAATTGGCAATGGTTGTAGAAAACCCACTAGGTGTCTATGTTCATCCTTCACTCTCTAACATTCCATACATCTAGCAATGTAATCATCAACATATTTCTTCATTATTGGCCAAAAGAATTGGCTTCTTACTACTGCAGTTGTTTTCTAGTAGCCAAGATGTCTGGCATATGACACATTATGCCTTTCTTTTAACACCAAATTCCTAAGTTCTCTGGAACTAGGAACATAAATTCTATTCTTGTGCATAAGTAATCCATATTTATTAATCTCATACTCTTTAAGTTTTTGCTTTACATTTTCCTGTTGTAATCTTTCTTTTACTTGTAGGTAATGTTGATCTGTAATAGAAACACCTAAAATTCTTCTCTTTAAATTTGAGTGATGCATACTAACAATTGTAGTATGCATGAGATGTCCTCTTCTATTGAGTGCATCAACAACTTTATTTTCTTTTCCCTTGATATGCTTGATGTCAATGTCATACTCACTTAAAAATTCCAGCCATCTTGTCTGTCTAGCATTTAAAATTGGTTTTTCAAAAATGTATTTCAAACCGCTATGGTCTATCATTAATTCAAATATTTTTCCCATGAGATAATTCCTATTCATCTTCAAAGCATAAACTATGGCAACGAGCTCCAAATCATGTGTGGCATAATTATGCTCATATTCTTTAAGTTTTTTGGACTCATAACTAATGAAATATCTATTTTTAGTGAGGACTCCACCAAGTCCTTCCTTGTGGGCATCTGCACATTCCACAAAATTCTCATTTGGGTCAGCAATGTTTAAAATAGGTGCACTAGTAAGTAATTCCTTTAACAAATTAAAATTATCTTCACACTCTATTTTCCATTTAAACTTAATTCCCTTCTTTTGCAAAGAAGTGATGGGATTAACAATCTTAGAGAACCTTGCTATAAATCTCCTATAGTATCCATCCAATCCCATAAAAGATATTATTTCTGAAATATTCCTAGGTGTTGGCCATCCTCTAATGATTTCAATCTTTTCTGGATCTACTACTATACCTTCTTCTTAAATGATGTGCCACAAATAATTCATCTTTTATTGGTAAAAAGAACACTTACTAAGCTTGGCATAAAGCAGATGTTACCTCATCACTTGCAACACCATCCTCAACTGGTGTTCATGCTCTTCCTTGGAATTAGAATAAATAAGTATGCCATCCAAGAACACAATGACAAACTTATCAAGATAATTTCTACATATGTCATTCATTAAGAACATAAATATAGTTGGCACATTGGTCAGTCCAAATGGCACCACCACAAATTCATAATGTCCATACCTGGTTCTAAAAGTTATCTTATAGATGTCTTCTTCATTGATTCTTACCTGATGGTATCTCGATCTCAAGACTATCTTTAAAAATATATTTTCTCCTCTTAGCTGATAAAAGAGGTCGTAAATTCTAGGTAGAGGGTATTTTTTCTTCACCATGGCTTTATTTAGCCATCTAAAGTCAATACACAGCCTCAATGTTCCATCCTTATTTTTGACAAAGAGTATTGGTGCTCCCCAAGGTGAAACAATTGGGCATATGTACCCTTTCTTCAATAATTCTTCCAACTGCATTTGTGATTCTTTCAATTCAAGTGTACTCATTATGTAAGGTGATTTTGATACTAAGGAAACTCCTAGTACTAAATCAATAGAGAAATGTATCTCCCTCTTCAGTGGCAATCTTGGTATTTCTTGGAATACATCTTCAAACTCTTGCAATACTAGAAAATCTTCAAGGTTTGGCCCTTTTGTCTTTTTTGGCTCTTCCACATGAGTTGCATACAATTGACATCATTTCCTAAAACATCTCTTCAGTTGTAAGGCTGAAATATCCCTTATATAAATGGGTCTTTGAATTCCTTTCACGGTGCTTTTTTTTCCTTCTTCATCAAGACATGTAAATGTCTTGTTATGACAATCTAGGATATCATGGTGCTTGTCCAACCAATCCATTCCAATTAGGATATCATAAGACCCTAATGGGATGAAATTCATATCAACATTATTACTCACTCCATTAAGAATTATTGGACAACCTCTGACCTTCTCATTGATCCTTATTTTGGTTCCAGTGGCTAGCTAAACCAAACTTGACTTCTCAAGCTTACTTTTCTCCAAATGTAATCTATCCACTATTTTAGGATCAATGTAACAATGTCTTTCTCATTAATCAATTAAAATAGAAACATGCTAATTAATGATCTTACCTTCCACTTCAATCATATTGGATTGGTACTCTACATGTCGATATTCTAAGGCTGCATATATTCTTCCCATGTCCTCTAATGTTGTATCATCTTGGATGTTGTGCATAGTCTTTGGTTTATCTCCTCTATGAGGGAAATCCTTGTATAGGTGATTTTATTTGCACCCAAAAATTGAATTGGTGGTGTTCCTCTTTTTCCCAAGGAGTCTTCTTTCTTGGACTCATTCTTTGTAGATTGATCTTGTTGATTTTTATTTGGACTATTTATGTTGAAAGGAATTTTGAATCCCTTCCTTCTTTGATAATATTTCTCTTTCTTCTTATCCTTCCAATATTTTTGCATGGATGATATGGCATTTCCTTTCTCATACAAGTACACATCCTTCCTAATGGTCTCTGTTAAAGTACTAGGTTCATCATACTGAATATTTTCCTTATAAAAGGAAGGAAGTCCCCTCGAAGACCTTTATATCTCCATGTTTTCATCTTTGATAAATCCTACATACTTCAACATTCCCAAGAACTTATTTTCATATTATATCATGGTCATGCTTCCCAACCTTAGTTCAAAGAACTCTTTCATCTTCTTGTTATAAAAGTTCTCTAAAAGATACTCCTTATGAAAATATCACTTCAACTACTTCCAAGTGATCCTTGTCTCATTAATGTGCTCAACTTGTTTCAACTAATCCCACCACATAGCAGCTTTTTCATGCAAATGGTATGTGAAAATTTTGGCTTCTAGGTTGGATGAGTAGTTGTGAAACTAAAAGTACTACATGATTCCAAGAAACCAAGATTCAACATCATCTTACTTTTCTCTTTCACCATTGAAGAATGGTGGTGTAATCTTCCTCAAATCTCCTTACAAACTATTTAATTCATGTCTTCTTCTTTGGTGTCTAACAGGAGACACTTCTGGACTACTTATGGAGCCTTCAAATGCATAAACGGTTTTTGATGAGTAACAATGTGAGTGATTTCTTTGAGTTCTGCTGGCACTTATTGAATTACTAGACCTTTTGTAGTTATCTCTTCTTTCATGAAATTTCCCTTCTTCCTCCTTCCTTGAGTTTGATCCATTCTTTGCTTTCCTATGCAATTGATTTAGGCTTTGCATCACTTGGGAATTTATCTAATTTTTTTCTCTCATCAACCTCTCATTGTATTCTTTGCAAATTTTTACTTCTATTTTCAATATTTTCACAATATCTATTAATGTTTCTTGTTCCCCTCTGCTCCTATGCCCATTTGATTGTCTTTGCATTACTAACATTGATATTTTGACCTTTGGCTTCTTTATCATGACTGAAGGATCCCTCTCCTTCCTCCATATCCCAAATATACATTATTATCTTGAACCGATATGTTCATATCCCCTAATTCTGTAAAATGTGAAAGCAACCTTTTTGTTAGAATTATGCATATTATAAAATTTTCCAATTAATGCTACAGGTCCTTTTTTTGCTCAATTCATGAAGAAATATATCATCATTCTCCACATTATAATAATTCAAGGTTATTCTCCTTTGAATCATATTTCCAACAACTATAACCATTCCCCAATCAGATATCTAATCTTAAAGTTACAACTTCCTAAAAGAACCACTTTCACCCCATTGATGTAATTTCCCCGCTGGTGCAATTTTTATTGAAAGGCCAACTTTTGTCAACTACAGAAGAAAATATGTCATGAAATAGAGAAAATTTTGGATGAGATATAGATAAAAATAATAAAAATGAATTTATACCAACTTTCATATTATTAATCTAATACACTAGTTAAAAACTACAACAATCTGGAATCGACAACTTTGTCCTTTTTCATCCCTTTCTCTAGACTTGGAATTTTTAGCAAAACTGGTTATCTCTCAATATGTGCACTTCTGGAAAAATTCCACTACTTAAAGTTGTTTGTCTTAATCATTATATAAAGTGTTTGGTATATAAAAGTTTCCATTTTTGTGATCTAGGTCACTTTTCCTACTTTGAAAAATCTCCAAAAATCCTAAAAAGTGGCCTAGAATAGTGGATTTTGGCCTATTTCAGCATCCTCATTCTAATCCCCTTAGGATTTAATTAGTTCCTTCATTTTTTATTTTTATGTCTACTTTCTATACTCTCCCCAAGAGTCTCATGTTAATTTGGGCCTCTGCCAATAATATGGACCCATATCTTTAAAAAACACTATTTTGAAATTTATGACAAACACAAGCAAAATTGGACAATGGCCCTCTTTGACACTTTTGTAGATCTCCTCTTCATGGAAAATAAACATAAGGTTCATCCCAATCCAATGTAATTTTCTCTGATTATGGCCAAAATATTAAATGGCTCCAGACTTCTTTGTTTTTTGAAACTGTGGAACAATTTTTCCTAAGTGCAATCTACACCATCGATCTCAAGTCAGAAAAAATATGGACCATTGATTTTTTCTCCATAGGCCATCTACAACCGATGTTCTCCTTTGACATGCATAACACATTCCCCAACTACCAACTTGACTGTTGGCCATCATCCCAACTCCCCGACGACCAATTTGCGCACAACTCCAAACCGACCAACATGTCCATCGATCGTCGATCATCTATGATCTTCATTGGAGAATGGAACTCCCTACCAATTCAGTCGATGCGTGACCATTGACCCATAGAAAATTGACGATCCTGATGAATATTGAAAACATTTACTCAATTTGGTTGACCCAACCATCGGTCATTGGTCATCTCTGTTGGATGACGTGGCATGACACATAGATGCTAACATGGCATGACACATCATATTCAAGTATCAACTGGGATGAAATTGCATGAATCATGGATGTTAATGTGTCTTTACATGTGGATGTCGACATGGCATGACACGTTATCACCTTCTTTTCTCTATCGACAGTCAGAGATTTCCTTTTTCCGAATGAAAACTTCGTACAAACTCGTTGATCCCCGATCCATAAGCCATCGACAATCTCAGATGTCATTTAGTTGAAATTTAACACTTCTCCAAACTCATCTATCCTTTATCCATCGACCATCGATGATATCAGATATCATTTGGTCAAACTTCAAGACTTCAGCAAACTCATCAATCCCTTATCCATCGGTCATTAACGATCTTAGATGTCATTTGGCCGAACTTCAACACTTCGCCAAACTCACTAATCCATAATCCATTAGTCATCAATGATATCATATGTCATTTGACCAAACTTCAACACTTAGTCAAACTCGTCTATCCTTGATCCATTGGCCATCGACAATCTCAGATGGTGATTTTCGACACTTAGACAATTTTGACCAAAACCCAAATGAAACTAGTTCATTGATCTCCCAGTTAAGATGATCTCGACTGTTGATTTTATCCGACTTCCCAAATGTCCAAAAATGAATATGGACCATTGATCTTCCTAATTTTCCAAACCTCCGAAATGAATCTTGTTTGTTGATCTCATAACTTTGTCAAACTTCAAAATTTTATCAATTTTTAAATTTATCAAGGGTTAATCTAGGTCGTTGATCCTGAGATCGAGCATGATCTCAGTCGTTGATTCTATGAACTCTTCCATGTGCTACAGAGGCCATTAAAATATAAAAAATTTCAACCTTCAAGGTCGAATTCATCTCTGCAACTCTATAAATCAAATCCATTAACTTCTCAAACAATTCTGGGTTATTTAAAACTCAAGTCTGCTCATGAAATTAGGGAATTTCTCCCTAATTTTTCACCATTTTCCCCAATTTCGCACAAACTAAAATCCATGAAAGTAAATATTCTCAATTCACACTCATTCTGGCCCATACTTGTTTGGTGTTTGAACCAGAATCTTTGATACCAATCTGTAACATACCCAACCACCCATAGGTCAGACCACACTACTTCAAAAATGCACTTCAGAACTGATTTCGAATTCTGATGACATTTAATTAATAAATAAGCAGGAAAGACTCACATGTCATAATCAAGATTCATGTTATAGCATAAAATAAAAGAATATTATTCCATGCACATCAATAACCAGCAAGCATCCATATTACAAATACGAATTTCAGAGATAATAATTAATATATAGCGGAAATAAATATAGAAGAAAAAAAAACCATGAAATAGAGCACTTGTATTAAAAAAATTTAATCGCCAACTAGGTACAGACCAAGGATGTTCCACCCAAGCATAGACACTATTGTTTTGAGTCTCAACAACAATTTCACTCTTGATCCAGGGCTATGAGTCCACAAGGAAAAATTCCAGGGCAACACTTAGCTTCCCAAACCAGTCAACACTTTGGCTCTCATGTGTTTCTCAACACATCAATCCAAAGTACACCAGTTCTCTTATCTCCATCCCGCACCACCCAAATACAATGAACCCCCTTCATTGTCACATAGTCTATCAAACTGTCCACTTCTTTCCATGGCTCCAATGCATCTGGTCGAGAGTCTTAATTTTGGGACTCTCAGGATTCACAGATATGAAAAAAACTTAACACATGCCAATGCATCTCAAACATGCAAGCATCAATTCATGGTTGGAATACACCAGTAGTCACTACATCCAGCCAACAATGGGTTCTCTCCTAGCCATTGTTTTTCCTTCCCAAGCCATATAGTGGAAATAAATATAGAAGAAAAATGAAACCATGAAATAGAGCACATGTATTAAAACAATTTAACCACCAACTAGGTACAGACCAAGGATGTTCCACCCAACCATAGACACTATTGTTTTGAGTCTCAACAACAATTTCACCCTTGATCCAGGGCTATGAGTCCACAAGAAAAAATTCCAGGGCAACACTTAGCTTCCCAAACTAGTCAGCACTTTGGCTCTCATGTGTTTCTCAACACATCAATCCAAAGTACACCAGTTCTCTTATCTGCATCCCGCACCACCCAAATACAATGAACCCCCTTCATTGTCATGTAGTTTGTCAAACTTTCCACTTCTTTCCATGGCTCCAATGCATCTGGTGGAGAGTATTCATTTTGGGACTCTCAGGATTCACAGATATGAACAAAACTTAACACATGCCAATGCATCTCAAACATGCAAGCATCAATTCATGGTTGGAATACACCAGTAGTCACTACATCCAGCCAACAATGGGTTCTCTCCTATCCATTGTTTTTCCTTCCCAAGCCAAGATAAATAATGAATGAGGAATAATTAATGAGTGAAAGAGTGAATTGAAAGTGAATACAATGAAGAGTGTGAACCCCCAAACATCCCAAAGATGGGTTTATATATTTACTTGGAAATCAAGAACCACATGACCTTCCTCAAGAAGCTCATGTAGCCACTTCTCTCAATTAAAACCAATATGGGTAAATAAAATAATAATAAAACACTTATCCCATTTATCCCCCTCTCTCGTGGAATCATAGCCCCCTATAACTCTTTTCTTTGTCCATCTTGCATCCATCAATGTATTTTTTTATTAATAATGATCAAGTATTACATTTCCTAGGAACTCTGACCTCTTTTAATTGTTTGGGCACTCTGACCTTTTATAAAATTAAAAAAATACATTATTTAATATGGGGACTCAAAACTGAGGTATTATGTAACACCCCATTTTTTTATCCCTATGAACTTGAATGTATTATGTAAATATTACTTAGGCTAGTGAGTCGGTAAAGTTGGAAAGGGGCCAGAATGCCTAGAAATGTAATACATCTATATATATTAATAAAAAACATCGTTGGATGCAAGATGGATAAGGAAAAGAGATAGGAGGCTATGATTTCACAAGAGAGGGGGCTAAAGGGACTAAGTCTTTTTATTGTATTTTATTTACCAATTTTGGGTTTAATTGAGAAAAGTAGTTACATGAGCTTCTTAGGGAGGCCATGTGGTTCTTGGTTCTTGGAATTATATAAACCATGTCTGTGGGTTGTTTGGGGTTGTTGGTTGTTCTTGGTTAATCATTTTATTTTGAGAATTCCTCATTTCACTCTTGTTAATTTGTGTGCTCTTGGGTTGAGCATGGAAATAAATGGCAGGAGGAGGAGAGCCATTGTGAGATGGTTGTAAGGAATTATTGATCATTCCAGTTGGGAATGGATGCCTGTGTGCATGATACTGATGGTAGTTCTCAAAGAGTTATCACAACTAAGAATTCTTGGAGTTGCCAGCATGGAGATTTATTGACTAGTAGCATTGGATCCATGTAGAGAAATGGAACAACCTAAGGGACTGCATGGCAGAGAAAGGGGTTCATTTCTTTGGGTTGTGTATGATGAAGGGGAAAGAGAGTTGGAAATAAGGATTGATGTGTGGTTGGGAAAACCTGAGAGCTAATTAGCCAACTGTCATGAGTTTTAGACTTGGCCTACGACCCATCCTTGTGGATTCATAGCCCTAGCTCGGGGGTGACCTGTTGTTGATAATTGGAACATTAATGTATATGGTTGGGAGGAATGTCCTTGGTCTACAACTAGTTGGTGATGGTTTAATTAAAGATAAGTTCTCTCTGTGTTTTTTGTGTATTTATATTCTGTTGTGTATTATTATTATATCTAAGATTTGTATTATGATGTGCATGCTTGTTAGTTATTGTTGTGCATGGCACATTGTTCCTTTATTGGATGGATTAGCATGAATCTTGAATATTGAATATGTGGTTATTGCAATATTTCACACTTCTTTTCAAATTAGTTATTATCAGAATTCGAAATCAGTTTCGAAGTGAGTTTTTTGGACTAGTGTGGCCAACCTGTGGGTGGTTGGGTACATTATAGATTGATATCGGAGCTTCTGGTTCAAACATCGGACTAGTATGGGCTGAAACAAGTTTGAATTGTACGAATTTGGGGGAAAATTAAAAGATTAGAGAGAAACATCCCCGAATTCGTGGGGAAAATTGGAATTTAAAATAATTCAAAATTATCTAAGAAGTTAATGGATTCGATTTGCATAGTTGCAGAGCTGAATTTGACTTGGAAGGTTGAAAAAAATTGTATTTTAATGAAAGTTGTAGCGTGGGGAAGATTTCAGAGAATCAATGGACAAGATCATGTTCGATCTTGAGATCAACGGTTCATATTCGTTCCTGAAAATTTAAAAAATCATAATTTTTTCAAAGTTTGACAAAGTTAGTAGATCGATAACTGAGATTCATTTTGGCAGTTCAGAAAATGAGATAGATCGACGATCAAGATTCATCGAGGAATTTTTTTTGAAATTGCTAAGTGTTGAAATTCGTCAACAAAAATCTCTAATTGTCGACAACCGATGGTCAAGGGTCAACAGAATTTCGCGAAGTTTTCAGTTCATCAACAAAAATCTTCAATCACTGATGGTCGATGGTCAAGGGTTGGTACAATTCGGTGAATTTTCAGTTCGTCAACATAAATCTACGATCGCCAATGACTGATGGTCGAAGATTGACAAATTTGGAGAAGTGTTGAAGTTTGGCCAAGAGACACCTCCGATCGTCGATGGTCGATGGTCAGGGATTGCTGACTTTGGCAATGGGACATCTCTAATAATCGATGGCCGATGATTGGGAATCAGTAAAATTAGTGCGATGTCCATCTTCTTCCATGCAAAATTGTCGACGGTCGATGGAGAAAGGAAGATGATGACATGTCATGTCATGTCATCATCCATGTGTCATGCCATGTTAGCCTATTTGATGCCTTAGGATGACGTGTCATGCCAGGTCATCATCCACATGTCGTGCCACGTTAATGAATGGATGGTCAATCATCGATGGTCGTGGTCTACGCGATTTGATAAAATTTGTGGTTTTTTGGGGATATTTCTCATGGTTTATGGTTGATGTTCAGGCATCGACAAGATTCATGGGAAACTTTTGGCTGCGGAGAAAAATGACTAATGGTCGATGGTTGGTGATTGGGCATTGGGGAGATCGTTGGAAAGGTTTGGGTCGCAAAGTAAATCATTGATCCTCAATCACCAATCACTGATATAAATAATATCAACGGTTCAGAATACTTCCAATTTGAGATCGATGGTGTAGATCACACTTGGGAAAAATTGTTACACAGTCTCAAAAAAACAAAAAAACAAAGTTTGGAGCCATTTTCGTATTTTGGCCATAACTGGAGAAAATTAAGTCGGATTGAGATGAAACTTATGGGTTTTTTCCAAAGAGAGGATATATAAAAAAAATCCATAGAGGTCCATTGTCCAATTATGCTTGTGTTTTTTAGAAAAAGAAAAATAGTGGTTTTTAATGATCTGGGTCCAAATCATTGGCAGAGGTCCAGATTAAGATGAAATTCTTGTAGAGAGTCCAAAACATAGACATGCAAATAAAACATGGAGGAACTGAATAAATTTTAAGGGGATTTGAATGGGGATGATGAAATAGGCCAAAATCCATTATTCTGGACCACTTTTTGGGGATTTTTGAGATTTTCAGAGGAGGAAAAGTGACCCTAGATCAGAAAGCTAGAAATTTTTATTTATTCAACATTTTATATGCTCATTAATGCAAACAACTTTTATTTAGTGAAACTTTTTCAGAAGTGCACATATTGTGAGATAGCTAGTTGCTAAAAATTATAAGTCTGGAAAAATGGGTGAAAAAGGACGAAGTTGCAGATTATAGATTATTGTAATTTTTCACTGGAGCATGAGATTAAACTTTTGAGAGTTGTTATGAATTCTATGTCATTATTTTTATCTATGTCTGATACAAAATTTTCTCTAGTTCTTGACAAATTGTCTTCTATAGTTGACAAAACTTGGTGTTTCAGTATAATTACACCAGTGGAGAAAATGCACAAAAAGGATGAAAGTGGTTTTTTCAGGAAGCCATAACTTTCAACTCAGAGACTGGATTGTGTTGGAGTTACTTCACACACATCTAGGATTTATTTTTCTAAGGTTATTCCTTGTTTATTAGTCATAATTAGTCATTATCCAATCTCCTATATTTTAGGGGAGAATATTCCACCTAGGGAATATTATCTTTTAGTTGACACTTCAATTTGACTAGTTGAGTTGAGTTTAGATGTTTCATTGGTCTTGTCACCATGCAACATTGGGATCATCACCAACTTACTACTCTTTGTTCAATCAGTTAACTGAAGACTAGTTGACTAGTTAACTCAGCTAGGTGACATTTCCCTCCCGTAACTGCCTGAGAGACTAGACTAAGTGGTAGTTTACTCTCATAACTGATGGGGTGTGTCCAGATTACTCTAGACCACCACTATGGCTCATTAGTTACTCATGTATCCTATATCTACTATAAATTATTCACTCTTTGAGAATGGAATATGATTACTGAGAATTCTTCCATTCTTTCTATCTTGCTTCTTCTTTCTCAATTTCTCTCTGCAAATGTGTGTAGTATTTTCTTGCTAGATATATTTTGTGTAGGTTTAACACATTTACATGGCATCAGAGCCGATAGACTAATAGGCAAAATATACACCAAATTATTTTTTGTAGGTACTGAAGATTGAATAACACATAAAGATGGAATCTATGTTTTACTCACCAACAATACTTCTCACGCCTCATAACTATTTGGAATGGAAGACAAAAATTCTACTTCATCTTAGATGCAGATGCTTGTACCAAATAGCCATGGAAATGGAAGTGGATCCTGATTCCACTGATGAGAAAAATGACTTTCTCAATAGACAAGATATGGCCATAGGATTTATCTGCATGTCTATTTCTCTAGAAATTCTCCACCAAGTATGTGATGTCACACAAGAAATCACTCCAAATGAATTATGGATCAGGTTGGAGGTTTTATTTGGGAATAAGGAAGAATGCATGCAAAATGTTGACAAGATAGAGAATGTAGAAAAGCCACTGAAAGATAAATCATCTCAGTTTGAAGAGCCATCTACACAAAAAATTGCAGAAATTTGTATCCCATTAATTGAAGATGATGTCTACTCCATTTCAGATTTGTTTTCTGAAATTCATGTGGAATATATATGGCATGCATCTTAGGGGTCACATGCAGACACTTTTCCATGTGCAATGCATGCATCTCAGGAGAAAAAAAGGGAGCCGCACACATCAGAATCAATTCAGATATTTTCTGATAATAATTTTCAGAAACAAATTTGATATTTGAATTCCTCTCGGGAAAATATCCAATTTCAAAAAAAATCGTCTGAAACGGAGTCTAGAAAGTGAAGTTATGATCGTTTTAAAATCAACAAAATCTCAGCATTTTTCTGGAAACGGCCGCACAGTTTTCAAAATTCCATCCACAATTTATTTGGATATTATTCATTACAAGAAGATAAAGTGGATATGTGTGGAAATATCAAATATGCATATACTTCATCATATCCATGCAGACATCTACATCTTCAAAAAAATCTTCAAAGAGCACAAACTTGCACAGTTGCGAGGTCATCTTGGAGTGAAGGACATGGTTGCTTAGCAACTGCCTTTTGTTCCTTCTCATTTTTTATTTTATGCATTGAAATTTGAGCGGGGGTTTCGTTCCCATGAGGTTTTCCCTCTTTCCTCGTTTATTTAAGTGTATCTTTTGTATTTGGGTACCTAACATGGCCTTGTATCTGAGACCCATTCTTTATTTTCACCATAGTGATGTTCAGGGGTGGTGTTGGAGTTACTTCACACACACCTAGGATTTATTTTTCCTAAGGTTATTCCTTGTTTATTAGTCATAATTAGTCATTAACCAGTCTCCTATATTTTAGGGGAGAATATTCCACCCGAAGAATATTTTCTTTCAGTTGACACTTCAGTTTAACTAGTTGAGTTGAGTTTAGATGTTGCATTGGTTTTGTCACCATGCAACATTGGTATCATCACCAACTCACTACTCTTTATTCAGTTAGTTAACTGAATACTAGTTGACTAGTTAACTCAGCTAGGTGACATTTCACTCCCGTAACTGCTTGAGAGACTAGACTAGGTGGTAGTTTACTCTCATAATTGATGGTGTGTGTCCAGATTACTCTAGACCATCACTATGGCTCATTAGTTACTCATGTATCCTATATCTATTGTAAATTATTCACTCTTTGAGAGTGGAATATGGTTACTGAGAATTCTTCCATTCTTTCCATCTTACTTCTTCTTTCTCAATTTCTCTCTGCAAATGTGTGTAGTATTTTCTAGCTAGATCTATTTTGTGCAGGTTCAACACATTTATAGATTGGGGCATGAGTATAGTCATTGGAAATATTATTCATAGGAGGATAACCTAGAATTATTATAATCTAGAGAACTATGATATAACTCTTCATGAATTGAGCAGAAAAAGGACCTATTGCATCAATTGACAAAAATTTTCACGTGCATAATTCTAACAAAATGTTTGCTTGTACATTTTTCATAATTAGAGGTATAATTAGATAAATTCAAGCCTATGATCGGATATAAGAGTCATGAAATCATGGTAGATCTTGTAGAATTTAGTTGAGGCAACAAAGAGCTACAGGGAAAGTAATGAAAAATGGATAAAGAACTCAAGAATAATGAAACTAAGGAATTATTATTCAGTTGTTAATGAATCAAATGAATTGCAAGGCACAATAGAAAGAATACTCACATAGGACATGAAGATAGTAGGTGAAGAATGTAATTAATGGGGCATAGAAAGGAAAATTAATACTCCATAGCCTTGAAGGTAGAAATGTGTAGCAAGTTGTAAACTTGATGTGAAAGAGAACACAAAAATCCTTGGGAATATTTTCTAGATATGACTTAGCTACTCGTCTAAAGGTACTCAGAGAAAGAAATTCACTACTAACATCAGAGTTTACAGTGGAAGTAGGATACCAATGTAGATAAATCGAGGATAGAGTAATGAAAGTTATTTCACTTGAAAAGTGACACTGAATGAAAATAAACATCCATTGGGAATGGTATTGAGTAAGAAAAGTATGGCTTCACAGGGAATTGTTAAATGAAGTAATATAATGGACAACTAGAATTAATAGCAAGGATGTGGAATGATTATGGTTAGCCTAATTTAAGGTTGTTGTGGTAGTAGAGTAGAGACATGTTGTGAGCTACCTCATTCCAAGGTGCTAGAATGTTCCATAAAAGGGTAAAGTTTGGGTATGACTACCTAAGAGAAGTTGTTGCAAATAAAAAACATTGGTTGGATTGTGGAATGGCCAAGTGGAACTTGGTTGGAAAGTGTTCATACCATGTAACAATAGGGCATATGAGAAAAATGGGAGAACACAAGGAAACAAAGATCTGAAGAAATTCGGAGACAACCAACTACAACATAAATAAATAATAAGTGAAATAAAATAGAAATGCACTAGAGTGCATGATGCATGCAATAAAGTTATATGTATTAGTAGGCATCCTGACAATGAATGCTAGGTGCATATTGATGTGAATTTGTGCATATGTAGATGCTTGGAAATGCATATGAAATGATCGTGTACTTATAATAATCTATTGTTATATACATGCAATAATGATGTTATGTTAATTGAGTATGACTAATGACGAATTATGTATTCAAGAAAAATGGTATATCATGGTTAAAGATGTGAATGTTGTTGTTTCTTATGACTTCCATCTATGCAAAGACCCATGAGGGTGGTAGTAATGGTGATTAAAGGTTGGAGGAGGAAGCCTGAGAGATTCTACAAGTACCAGTTGTTTAGGTAGCATCAAGTAGCTTTATAATAGTTATGCAGGTATGCATTTTATTGCTTCCAATGTTGAAGGGAATTGAGGTAAGAAATCCCTCAGTTAATTTTTCCAGATATAAATTGATATGTAATGGCCAAAGGTGTAGAGTATGTAAATGTTGTTGATGATAGAATGATTTTAAATAAAATGTTAGTTGCATGTTGTGCTATGGTTGGTTATGATATCATCACCAGGTCAAATCAGGATACATACTCCTTCTATAGTAATGAATATCCATAGAGCTAGTCATGTGTGAAACTATGAAATGGTTGGATATAGAAGGGATATAGTGTTATGTGAGTGCTCAATGGTATCTATTGTATATCTAATGTTTTGAATACAACCTCTTTGTCAACACTGAAGAGCACTTAAGAATCATATTCTTGGTGTTGTTCTTGGGTTGAAAAGGAAGGTATCCAAATAGTCAAGCAAGTAGTAGGAAGTGTGTGGATGATGTGTTGATGAATTGGCCAAACTTTCCATCTCACCATGGTGGAATGCATGACATAGTTATGCGGTATTATGTAGTCAATGCAGGGATGCATTGTGTAGATGTGGCCATGGGTACTGGCACCTTGATTTTTATTTTATTAATAATTATTTGTTGGATTATGAAAATCCAGTGGTGCTACAAATGCATAATGAATGATAGTTGCATTATATTTAATATGAATACAAGTTGAAGGTGATCGAATCAGTGTTTTTTACAATTCTAAGATCACTTTTTGGAGCTATTGAAAATGTTACAAGTGGTATTAAATGAATTATTGAATGCATTTTGGTGAATGCATGTATATAATATATGGCATAGAAATGATTATTCTAACAACTTAAATGATGTGAGTATTTTTAATTTGTGAAGTTGAGAACACTTGAGGAGCCATTAGATATTGCAACACGAAAGTTGTAGGTTAAAGCAGCTACATAATAATAAATTACAAAAAAGTTATGTTGAGGGGACAAAGTAATACAAATATTTCTGAATAGAAGAAAGAAAGATTGGATGATAATACATGTGTAGCTAATGATGGGTTCATTCAATTCAATAGTTGAATTACATTCAATGTCAAGAATTGCTAGAAGTAATTGAATTGTAGCTGAAAAAAACAATTATGAGATCACTTGTTTCCATGAATATATATATATATATAT
>ML777705.1:647839-665660 GCA_009831015.1 Picea engelmannii
AAGTTGTCTTCTTCTTGTTTGCATATAGAAGTATCTTTCTAGTATGCTTCAAAGTCTTGAGACTACTCTGCATGTGCTCTTTACTCAATTTCTTCTGGAGAACATTCTTTGCATTCATCTGATGTAGAATTCTGACTTATGGATGTTTCCGGATGATATAATGACTTATATAGAGATAAGTCTGATGTACTGGAACAATCAATCATCATAGTCTTCTCCTTCCGTCTAGAAGAACTTTTGGTTCTGGATCTCGCAATACTTTCATTCATAAGTCTTCCATACACTGTTCTTCATTATGAATTTCAATTCTTCTGCTTGATTTCTTTTGGTGAATTCATATCAGTCTAGTAATGACAGGTTGTTCTGGAATCTTCATGTTCTTCTTTAGCTTTTGGGTTCATCGAGTTTCTTCTGGATTCCATGCTCTAAAGATTCCACTTCTTTCGTTCATCATTGTTTCACAGATATGGATGGTCAACCAGGAATACTTTAAGGATTCTCTTCGAAAGGTCTTCTTCTGCGGTTGGGATGAACACGTACTATCTTTCTATGGATGCTACCATGGATATATATTTTCATCATCTTCAATCGATCACAGGATTAGCTCCCTCCTAATCCTTGCTTCATGTAAGAGTGTATATAATCTTCTCCCTTCGTCTGGCTTCTGTCTCCATCCTTGTTGTCTTCTACAATATATAATAGAGTCCATGCTTCCATCTACAACCTTATTGTCTTCTGCAATATATAATTGGCTTTCTTTGTCTTAACAGAGTCCATGCTTCTGTCTTAGTTGTCATCATAAGTCTTTCCCAATTTCTCTTGATGTCTGGCTTCTAAGTTTCTTCGGGATTGGTTCGTCTTGTGGTAGATTCCACATTATTTGTATTTCATCCTTTCATATGTATTATCTAATGATATTCATTCTTATCTTGTTGTTCTTCCATAGGTATAGTTCTTCTTGGAACACATTATTTTCCAAGAGATAGATATACAAGATATGTACAAAGACGATGCAAGTAAGATATGTACAAAAAATAAGAAGAGTGTTGTTACCTTTTAGTAGAAGAAATCTCTTCCATCCTGCTTAGTCTTCTTTGTCGGTTCCTTTTCTTCAGCAATCGATGCTTTGTGTTTCTTCTTCCTTTTCTTTAGCTCAGGATACTGATTTCTGTAGTGACCATACTTATGACATTTGAAGCATTGTATTTCTGAAATGTCTTTCTCTTGATTTGGCTTCCTCCTTGAACCAAACTTCCTTTTATTCTTGAAGTTATTGAATCTTGCTGTGAAGGCTTGATCATCGTACTTCTTTTGAGGTTTCTCTTTTGCATTTATCCTTGATTCTTCTTGAGAACAACAAGTCCAAAGTTCTTCAAATGTCAGGTACTCCTTCCTTGTGTTCATGTTGCGGCAAATGGATCCCATGTCTTGGGAAGACCATTGAGTACTATGTTCACCAATTCCTTTTCTGAAGTGATCTCTTCAATAGCTTGTAGTTGATCTCTTAGTTGGGAGATCCTTACAAATTAGGATGTTATGCTATCGTCATCATTCATCTTCATGTCATGAAGTTCATTCTTCAGAATCATAACTTGTCCAATGTTTCTAACTGAGAAGAGATTCGTTAGGGCATCGTACATCTTCTTTGATGAGTCAAGATGGGAGATGTAGGGTATCAAGTGGTCTTTTATGGAATCCACTATGATACTCATGGCATTGATTTCAATGTCTTTGAACTTCTCCATAGCTGCAACGTTCTACGGTTCCTTCTCTTCTCCTTCTGTGAACTCTAGCTTCACGATCTTTCCTTTCACAATGTCCAACACTTTATTCTTAGAAAGGATGAGGTCAATCCTTGTCTTCCATGCTTTGAACTTAGAATCTCCTTCTAGCTTGTTCTCAGACTTCATAGAGTTCATCATGGCTTGCTTGACTTGGTCAAACCCTAGATTTGACCAGAAATCCAAACTTCACGTCTTGACCTTTTGAGAGTACCAGGAGATGCGCTGGGCTAGGGCGCACTGATCTATCTGGAGATTAGGTCAATCTCATCACTTAAGGTGCCTCAACAAGAGGTTTAGGGTTTATGCAACTCCTTCTACTGGTAACCCTAGCTGCAGTGCTTTTGGAAGCTTCTCCTACTAGCAACCCTAGCGGCAGTTCCTCAACAAGCTCAATATCTAGCGGCTATGTTTCCTTCCAGCATTTTAGGCTGACTGAAGGGGTGTGGGCCCATAACCTGTTAGAATATAAGGGATTGTGTGCTCATTTTACCACGACGATACCCTCGTCTCCCAACCACAGGCCGAAGCCTCCCTCCGAGCACCTTAACCTTGACCTAAGAATTCCTCTGGAAGCAAACCCTAGGCTAGATAGCCAAACAAAGAGCAACGCATCTCTCCCCAAGGATAGCGCATCACAAAAAGCTGATCAGATAGTCCAAACCCTAGCCAAGATATATCCAAGCCAAATACTGAAACTTGCTACTGTTGCAGCTGCACCTGCAACCCTCCTCCAAACCTGCACACCAGCTACACCTGCAGTGCACACCAACTGGGAAAAATGCAGTCTTGAGATGTGACAAATGAGAAACTGACGCCCTGTATTTATAGTAATCCTGTCAGTTTATTGGGGCCGACTTCTCCTTCTGGGTAAGTGTCTATTCAGTATATTATTATTAATTCTGGCCGACTTCTTCTCTTGGAGGCTAATAGCCTAATATAAATTATATTCTTGAGCCGACAAGGCTTCTAGGGTTATTAGGCAATTCATTAGGGTTTCTCTTACTTCCCGGAGTCTTCTATTCTCATAAAGTTCACATGTAGAGGTAAATACCTCCCACAGCTACCATAATATTAATAGAAAATACATCTCAGAACTATTTGAAGAGATCGGTGTAGTTCTAAATTTCTTAAAGAGAACAATCTCCACCTATATATAATTTTTCAATTTTACCAGGGGTTCAAGAGATGTTGATCATGACGATGGGAGAAATATCCACCATGTTTCCTTCGGCATATACACCATCTGTATCTAACAAAACCATAACATGACCGACCATCTCACTCAAGGTGGGCCTACACTCATCCTGTTCAATTCATTCAAGCCCCGAGAGAAAATAAGATCTATGATGAAGGTCGTCCCAAGGCCTATCTAGACCAGACATGGCCTCTATGATGGCTTCATTCGAGGGTAAAGTATCATCAAAGAAGTCATGCGAATAAGATGATTGGACATCCCATATGGCTCTATGACGAGATCCACCTCGTCAATCCATGAGGAGGGAGGATTTGGATCTGCATGAGCTTCTAGTATAGCTCGATATGAAATCTCTACTGCAGAAAATGGAATTTACATCCTAATGTGTGAATGACCTTCATATGTCACATTAAAAAAAGGTAGGTTCCATGGGTAAATAAGATGTCACGTGTGGAAAGGAATGGACTATAGTGACAATGAAGACTCACTGAAGATGGAATTGATGTGTGTGACTGGTGCCAAGAAAATGAAATTTCCCATCAAGGGGGCGTACATACTAACACCAACGTTCTCATTTTCCTACTGATAATTATCAATAATGGGTACCAAGGGTCCCACATATGTAGAAGGACTAGGATACACAAAGGACAACTTGTCGATCATCATTATCTTCCCTTCATGAGGAAAGCATAAAACGTAGAAAACCGATGACACAATAGTTGTCATAGCGTAAGTCCAATTATGCCCCAGTAAAATATTGTAGTTGAGAGGTGCATCAACCACCTCGGCCTCGACCTCCATGTTCTTTTCACCTAACTAGACCAGGAAAGCATGAAGAATACCATGGGGTCTGAATCAACGTCCATGGAATGCGGTCAACATGGTCATGGAATGAGAAAGTGATAGAGAGCCAATGGATTTCCAACAAGATAAATACATAATGGATGTCAAAGAGCCTTCATCAATGACAGTACGCTTGATGGTGACATTCATACCCTCCACATGGATATGAAAGGCCACATTATAAGGAAAGTGAGGCTTGAAATCTACAACATCAAACTTGATAACTTTTCAACAACTTGGGTCTATAGATCCTAAAGAAGATAACAAGGCAAAGCAGATAACAAGGAATTCCTTTATGTGGGACATGTCTCGAGCACCTCTAAGGCCAACATCCTGGATGGTGTTTGGTCCAAATCCTTGAAAATCAAGTAATTTTGGGCGGCTCTGGCTTTAGGATTGTGGGCATAGTGCTTAAGGATTCCTTTCAAAATATGTGTTGGGTATGTGTTATATTATTTGCACGAGTGTGTGTTATATTCTTTGGGAAAAAAAAATTATGCATCAGGACCACATTGTTTCTACCTCGGGACCGCATTATATTTAGGTGGTTTTTTGGCACATGGTTTCTTTGTTGATGGTTTTCTATTTCCAATTAAGGAATTAGGGTTTTGGACTAATACAAGTCATTGGGTTAGGTTTTTGGATGCCATTGGCAACTCGTATATCTATTTTGTATTGTAAACATTGTAACATTATGAATAATATAGAATATGATGGTTTTCCCGGTTTGGGTTTCCAAGGGAAAAATATATGTGTAATGTTTGTATTTGGCATTGTATCTTTTCTGTTCCTTTACTAAATATCTATTTGCAGTAGATATTGTACAAGGTTAGAATTTACATTTGGTATCAGAGATTTATTGGCGTCAGGGGGATGCCTTTGTGGTCAAGGGTTTGGCTCGGGATTGTGATAAGCCTTGTTACATTGGGAGATCTGCAGTATTTCTTTTTCAAGTGAAAATAAATGGCAAGCAATTCGAAGATGGAGATCAAGAAGTTTAATGGGAAACATTTTGAGTTGTGGAAGCTCAAGATGGAATATCTATTGGTGGACAAAGATCAGTGGATCGTGGTAGATCCAGGTACTGCACCTACAAGAACTTCTATAGATGACTGGAAAAGGTTGGATAGGAAGGAAAAGATCACAACCCAACTGTGTCTCTCTGATTCAGTATTACTGAATGTGTCAGAGGAATCTATAGACAAGGATTTATGGGAAAAATTGGGGAAGTTGTATCAGTCTAAGTCCCTGGTAAATAAACTATTCCTGAGAAAGAAGTTGTATAACCTGAGGATGAGAGATGGAGACTCGGTGCTAGAGCATTTGAATGCATTCAATACTGTGGTAAGTCAGTTAGTATCTGTTGAGATTAAAATTTCAGATCAAGATAAATGTATCAGTTTACTATGTTCTTTACCAGACTCGTGGGATAGTTTGGTTGTGGCCATAGGTAGTAATACAACTTCCTTGAAGTTTGAAGAAGTGGTCTCATCCTTTTTGTCAGAGGATATTAGATGAAAGAATATGGAAGGACAGAGCACATACACATTATTTGCAAGAGGATGTTACCAGGAAAGGAATATATCTAATTTCTCAAGTGGGAGATCTAAGTCTAAGGGTAGATCTAAATCCCCTAGAAAGTTTGTAAGGGTATGTTGGAGATGTGGAAAAGAAGGGCACTACAAGAAGAAGTGTAGATCCAAGGTTGAGAAAAAGAAGGGATCTGAAGAATCTCATTCTATAGAAGAAAATACCTCCAAGGAAGAAAGAGGGGATGTGTACTTGGCCTCTTCAAGCACACATGCAGATCATGAGGCATGGTTGGTTGGTTCTGGTGCATCCTTTCATATGACCCCCCACAGGGAGTGGTTATGTGAATATGAAAGGTATGATGGAGGTAATGTTTTCTTAGGTAATTATTTGACAACTAGAATCATAGGAAGAGGAAGTGTCAAGTTGAAGCTCATAGATGGAAGGATTAAAACACTTAATGGTGTTATGCACATCCCAGGTTTGGCCAAAAAAATGATTTATGTAAGCAAAATGGACTATGCAGGGGTAAAAACAATATTTGAAAAGGAAACCTGCAGGATGGTTTGAGGAGCAATGGTGTTGCTAAGGGGAGTTCGGTTTGGAACTCTGTATCAGATACAAGGAAGAACTATTAATGATGGCTGTAATAGTTCCATTGTTCCTAATATTGGATTTGAAGAAGAAAGAACTCCTACAGTCTCTAGAGAAAAGGTTATGCTCTGGCATCAAAGACTGGGGAATATCGGAGAGAAGGGTCTTCGACTACTACACGGTAAAGGTATGGTTGAAGGTATGACTAACTTCTCTCTAGATTTTGATTTCTGTGAACATTGTATATATGGGAAGAAGAATCAGGTAAGATTCCCCTCTGGAGAAATGAGGGAAGAAGGAGTTTTAAAGTTAGTTTATGATGATGTTTTTGGACCTGTGTCGGCCCCATCATTGGGAAAATCTGTATACTATGTCTGATTTATAGATGAATTCTCGAGGAAGACTTGGATATATTTCCTTAGGAAGAAATCTGAAGTCTTTGACAAGTTTAAAGAGTTTAAGGCTCTTGTTGAGAATCAAACAGAGAAAAAAATTAAGGTGTTGAGGACAGATAATACCGGAGAGTTTTGTGGAAATGAATTTGAATAATTCTATAAGAAGTGTGGTATAGAAAGGTAGAAGACTAATCCATATACACCTCAGTAGAATGGAGTTGCAGAAAGAATGAACAGGATGATGATGGAAAAATCAAGGTGCATGCTCAGTGGTTTCGAGTTAGGGAAAGAATTATGGGTAGAGGTAGTGGGTACTGCATGTTACCTGGTCAATAGATCACCCTCACCAGCATTGGATGACAAGAATCCATAAGAGGTATGGACTGGTAAGGAACCTTATTTCACACATCTCAAGAATTTTGGTTGCGATGCATATGTTCATGTTCCAAAGGAAAATAGGAGTAAGCTTGATAACAAGGCTGAAAAGTGTATCATTATTGGATATAAAGATGGTCTCAAAGGTTATAAGATTTAGAACCCAAAAACTAAGAAGGTAGTGTATAACCGAGATGTGGTACTTAGAGAAATGAAGGATGTTGTTAAACAGGAAGTCCTACCAAGTAAGGAAGACCTAGAGAAGATAGATTTTGATTTAAATGATGATGAATCATACTCTACAGAAGAAGATGAATCAAAAGAAGAAGATCATCATACTCTAGTATTGAGGAGATCATATTGAGAAAGAAGACTACCGGAAAGGTATATTCCATCTGATTTGCATTCAAATTTTTCTTTGTCTATTACTAATGATGATCCTAGAACTATCAAGGAGGCAGTGGATTCAGAGGATGGAAATCTCTGCAAAAGGGCCATGGATGAAGAAATGGCATTTTTGGATAAGAATGAGGCTTGGGATCTAGTGGATTTTCCAACTAGAAGAAATCCCATTGGCAGCAAATGGGTATTTAAAAATAAGATGAATGCAGAAGGAAAAGTCGAGAAATAAAAAGCTCGGTTAGTAGAAAAGGGTTATTCCTAGGTTGAGGGAATTGATTTTGGTGAGATTTTTTCTCCTGTTGCCAAGTTAACCTCTATAATATTTGTGTTATCTGTTGTTGCTGCATTTGATTTTGAAGTAGAATAGATGGATGTGAGGACAACATTCCTGGATGGGGATCTGAAAGAAGAAATCTATATGAAGCAACCAGAAGGTTATCCTGTGAAGGGAAAGAAGGCGCTGGTATGCAAGCTGAAAAAGTCCCTGGATGGTTTAAAATAATCACCAAGGATGTGGTATCAAAAATTTGATACTTATATGCTGGTGTTACACATTATTTTGGTCACTCTGGTGATGTCTCTACGGTTATGTGTTCAGTCTCTCATAAGGACCTTTTGCCTGAGAAAACTGATTGTTGTCTTCTTCTATAAAACATATTTTTAAGATGAGTTTGCAGGCTACATGTATTGTAGGGTGTGAGAAACCTTGATTCTTGTAGGCAACCCTATACTTGGAGTGCGATATGTTCGCAGTCTGCTCTATAGGTAGGGTGAGAACCTGTTTCAAAGCTTAAAAGGAAGAGGAAGTTATGAAGGTTCTAGAAGAGGATCTTCTAGAAAATAAGTTGGCATTCGCATGGTTGGTATCCTACTGACTTCTCAGATTTAGTGGGATCATCCTCATCTCTTTAACCATCTCTCCTTCTCCTATATAATGAAAGGTTTCTCAAGGAAGAGGTTAAACAAGATTGAATAGAGAATTGATGAAAGAATAGATTCAGAATTATGTGAGGAATCATGTTTGAATTGATGCTTGAGGCTTCCATTTGTCTATCAAGATACAACGGATCTTCTTCATGCAAGTGTGGAGAAAGTGTGTGTGTTGGAACGAGGGACCACTGAAAAGAAGCTTGCAACATCAAGGCAATATGGTTGTATCTTTTTCTTTCATTTAATATAAATATAGTGGCATGTCCCTTTCCCATAAAATCACTTTTATTTTATTACATGACTCCTTGATCACATGTTTAAGTCTTCATTGAATATATTATTGTTGCTTTCACCTTGGTCGATTTGTGTCATTGTAGATATGATATCTCAAGGCTACAAAAGTGAAGCAGGGACAACAGAGACATAAGGAAGCGATATCTAAAGGTATGTCATTTATTCCTTTCTCCATGATAAATTCAATGATTATGACTTAGGGGAAGTGTCATGTCATGTCCTATTTTGTTCTAGATCTAAGTGGATCTAGGGAGATCTTTTAATGTCCGCATATACCGATTTATCCGATAACAAAATTGGTGACTCCACTGGGGATACAACTCATTTTGTGGTTTTTTGTTGGCCATTTTCTCTTAACCTACTTTTTCCATTGCCAACCAGTCTCTAAGTTTATAGGAGACCCTTATAGACTCTCTAGACCCAAAAGTTCACTCAAAATTTTTGTACTTTTTCCAAATTTTTCTTGATTACAAACCTTCTCGCACTATACCTCTCTATGGCCTACGAGAATTATTGATGTTCGCACCCTACTGTTCAATTCAATGCAACCTTCTCGCACCATGCCTGTATCTAGACTGTGAGAATCCCTAATTCTCGCACTGTACCCCACTACCAAGCTACGAACTCATTTGTAAAAGTTTTGGATTAGGTCTTCTTGTCTTTTTGATGCCCAGATTTATTAGTTTACCTGGGAAGAACCTCTTTTGAGAGTGTTTGACTCTTCTTACTCTTTTTCCCAATTTTTGCTTTTTGACCTTCTATCAACAAGGGTATAATCTCTGATTCTGAGATCTGAGTGCTTGTTTGGTCAAAAGCCTTTGATTGGATTAAAATTTGGGATTAATTGTCCTTTTAGATTGCTTGCTGCTTGGAATTTTTTTTGGTCCATGTGCATTTGAAGAGATTTTTTCTTGTCAATTTATTATTTTTATCTTCATTGAAAGATCGACTTGGGTGTTTGTTGAGTATTTTATTTTCATTGGTTGCTTACTTTTTCTTAGTTCCATCCCTATTTTTTTGTTTCTAAACAAAAAAATTAAAGACTTGTTCTTTGAAGAAATCATTTATTCAAAAAATATTGGCGTTAAAGTATTGAAAGAGAATGAAGAGTGAATTTACATTGTCAATGATTGTTTGGTACTACATTTCAAAAGAGATCGTACATCATAGTTTGCATTGTTCCAGAAAACTCCTCTTTCCCTGTTGTAGATATAATTCATCGAATGAAAGTTTGTATCATTCATTTCTATTTACGCATTTTTGGGTTAGAGTCTTACACAACATTGGTTTCATTTCCATCTCCCTCTTGCGTAACAAATGACCTTTAATAATATTGAGCAACTTTAAAATTCAACTAGTAACATTTTCTAGGGATCTTTTGCACCAATATTAGCTACGATAGAGCTTTTGAATAGGCAGTGAGAAACACTCTCCAAAGAGCAAAACACACAATAGTATCTTGTGATAGGGAGTGTCAAATTTCATTTGCAACATTTTGTCCTGGGAAGCCCTTCTCACACAAGGGTCAAACTTGAATTTGCATTGAGATTGACAAAGTTACTCACCCTTCTTTGTTGATCTCGGTGTAGAGATTGCACATATTACAGGAGTCGCTTGAAAGTATACCCACAATTATGAGTGGAATCCTCTCAAGTTGATTTCCGGCTAGATACCCTGCCCTTGCATGTGGATCAGACTGTCAACTGTTCCCCCAGGAATCATTGTTGTTTATGGTAACTTTAGTAGCCTATATTCTTAGCATATTACACAAGGTGACTGTGGAGGGGTAAGTCTTCATAGTATCTGGAATTGACGTTGGCCAGACTCACTCGGGCTCCTTGGAGGGTATACCCACAATTATGTGCGGGATCTTGTACCAAGGTGTAAGTCTGTTAAGTAGGTCATCAATGTAACTTTTCCACCCTAGACCAGCCCCTTCTTATATCGATGTCACGACATTGGATTTCATCACCAACTAGTGATTTCGGAATAGGAAGGTCTTGTTTTCTTGGTTTTGACTCCTAGAGTTTACTAGTGCATGTTGTTTGTTTCCGTAAGTTGGCCATAGAATTTCTTTCGTAAGATTTTAACTCAATCACCATTGACCCTCCACGCCGCTCACGTAGAATGCAAGGACTACCCCCAGAATATCTGGAAGGTTCTCAACCCTTTCCTACCAACTCACCGTAGGGCTCTCCTCAATAGAGTGAAGTCCAAGACATTGAGACTCCACGAGTGGAACGAACTAACTCTTTAGACCAATTTTGAATTATAGATTTTCTAGAGGGCTTGCGACTTCCTCCTGACTCTGTGAGACATATTGTTCGACTAAATTCATCCGAAGATATTGTTGTTGTGTCTTTTGGATTACCAACCGGACCTTTCACAAGCCCTGAAGGTCAGTATCCTTTTTGGACTACTTGCATCTTTAGATGGGATCTCTTTGGCTCAGGAGCAAGCGTTGATATCACTATCACACCTGAGCCACCTGAAACATCTGATCCAGATGCGGTAACTTTTACTACTGCCTATTATTTCCCTGGTTCGGACGCTCAGTCGACCGACCATATCTTGACTATCCCCCTTCAAATGGACCATTATACAATGGTCCCATATGCTACAAATATTCACACCAGGAATACGGTGGCTAGCCAAGCCCCCATTGGCACACCGCTTTCGCCCAGACTCACCCTGATGCTTCCTCACGAATATCATGCATTGAATCCTTCTATTCTTGTTCCTACATAAATCCCATCCGGGACTCCTAGCATTTCAACTCCTTCTGAGCACCATCTTGTTCTTGGTTTTATTCCAACACTTCCTTGACCTTCTTCCAGAGGGTCTCTTCCATCCCTTATCGGAGGAACTGACCCTAGTGACACCATTCAGTCTTTCACACCTAATTACCATATTCTTGTTGGCAGAAAATTTCACCCTGGAGGCCAAACACAATTTCGCCTTGGAAGTCAAATCCCAATTGGGACACAACCTCTGATTGGAGGGCAACCCCCACCTACCCCACCCACTAGACAGAACATACCTGTATACTTGGCTTAATATTGGAACTATCTTATCCAAAATAATCCTCAATCGACTGGGGGACAACAACCTCAAACTAACTCTTTCATACCCCCTAGTACAGGCCAACCATATTCAGGTCCATCCAATTCCATTTGGGGCTTGAATGCTGGACCCAACATCCTTGTTCAAGGAAATCACCCTAACCAATACAACCCTATAAATTACGTGCCTCCACACCAACAACCGAATCTACCCAGATCTTCACATTATATGCAAATTGCTTACGGTCCTACTAGTATACCTACAGGACTTCCTCCCCAAAGTCACCAATACCCCCATGTGAATAGACAATTACCTTTCTTAGCCACCCTAGACCTCCCTGATTTGTCTAGAATTTTAAACGATCCCATTCTTCACTCTCCTTAATGGCCCGCCATACCAGCCAAACTACCTTTTGGCATTCCTAAGTTCGATGGTAAACCAAGAGAGGACCCGAACAATCATGTAATGAATTTCCACCTTTGGTGTTCATCCAACTCTTTGATGGATGACTCTATTCGATTATGTCATTTTTAGCGAACTCTCATGGGTTCCGCCGCGAAGTGGTATATAGAATTACCATGAGGTTTCTTCACTGACTTTAACACCCTTTCCATGGCTTTCCTCACCCACTACTAGTTACCGATCCGATACGAAACAAGAACTGAAATTTTGAGTTCTTTCAAACAAACCAAAGCCACTCATATCTCTGATCACACTCATGAGTGGCAACGGTGATGACGTCTAATCAAAATCGAACTTCCCAAATAGTTATTGGCAGAGTGATTCACGAAATCATTCGTGAATGACATCGCTTCTGACATCACCATGGGTGGAGTTATCACGGAAGAAAAGGTGATCAGTCGTGCTCAATACCTTGACCTCGTTTACTCACAAATAGGTACTCTTTACAATTTTCTCCACACGCACCTCGTCCTTCTACTACTACTACTTCAACTACTCCTGTTGCTTCTCATACGGCTGATGGTGTGATTGGAACTTTCTATGCCCAACCCCACTCTGCACAAGCCTCTACCACCAACACCAAGTCCGTTTCTTCTAATGTTCAACATGTTATGTCTCCTACTCCTCCTACTGACAAAAATTCTGAGGTGAACTCTGTTCAATCTACCCCTATTGGAAAGAATAAATCAAAAAAAGGGAAGGGTAAGAATAAGGAGGATAAAAATAATCTGCAATCTAAGAAGACCAAAACAAAACCTGTTGATGATAAGAATAAGCACAAACCCTGATACCCTTGTCTTATATGTGGTGTTGATCACTACACTAAGGATTGTCTAAGACAAGCCGAGGTTACTAAGTTTGTTCAAGGGACCCCGAAACCACCTACCCCAGCCATGTTGTCACAACTCTTTCCTTCTCAACAGTAGGCCCAATTGGTCATTCATGACCAACCTTCACCCTCCACTACGTCCTATGTCTTAATGTGTACAGGTGATTCAAAGAAGAATGATGTCACACTTACTACTTGAGCCAAAGATTCTTCTTCCTCCAAAGAGAAGGTTGATGAAATACCTGATTCACTTGTCCAACCATCTCTCTCAGCTCCACCTTCCAATGGTCCTCTTCATCTCGAATGACCGAGCCTAGATATAGTTCTTCGCCCTCCCCCAAAGGGTGTTGTTCACAAGTCTGCTTTCAATCCTCATGCACATGCTGCCCAGAACTACAACATTGTAGAAGACCTGGCCCAAGCACCATTAGTAATGCCATCCCTCAAAGTCCTTCAGAGTTGTCCTACACAATGGAAAGCACTATTTAAAGCCATTGGTGGAATCAACCCTACGAATACAAATTTAATAATTTTTGACTTGGAAGATCACATTCCCAGGTTACCCCCTCAACTCGCCTTCAAAATACAAGTTATTGTCTCCAACAAGAACATTTGTAGAACAATCATTGATGAGGGTGCCTCGATGTGTGTCATGTTTATTTCCTACTAGAAAGCCATCGGCTCTCTTCCCTTAACCGAATCATACAACAAGCTCAAATCCTTTAATGGCTCTGGATTTAATCCTTACGGTGTCCTCCCTTCGTTACCTATTACGTTAGAAGGAAAAACGGTCAACATTGAAGTTGAAGTCTTTGATGCTCCTCTCAATTACAACCTTTTACTTGGCTGTAGCTGGATCGATTTCATGCGCACAATTGTCTCCACTCTTTTTTGTGTCGTATGTTTCCCACATCAGGGAAAAGTGATTATGGTGGACCAATTGGCCTTCTTTAACTCTGATACACGTACCAACAATGTCCCTTTCATTGCGAAAACCCCCCCTGGATATGAGAATGTCGGTGTAGGTCTTCTTAAGGATTCCTCTTTGATGGGTACTTTCCCCATTCCACCACCCAATGTTCCACATCCATTTGTCGCCTCGATCAACATGATCTCGACCTCTGTTTGAGAAACCCTGCGTCTTTTGGCCCATGGATAGTACCCAACCCCAGTGATCATCTTTGCTATGGTGACCAAATCCATTTGAGTCTGGTCAAATACGCTTATCAAGCCATTCAATCGGTAACCCCTTCTACCCCCTCTCTTGGTGATTTATCTCTGTATCCATTCCGTGTCATTTTTCCTATAAATGAGATGATTATGTCTATTATGTCCATCGAAGATACCCCTTGGGACGATGGATGTCACATACCCACTACCTAAATCGGATTTTTCTGGTCTTCTACCGAATCAGAAGACCCTAAATATCCATAGAGGCCCAACGTAAGTTGGCTCTTTCTCTCTCTCTCTGTTCCCATGTGATCGTGGGTCACGATCGCAGTTCAAATAAATGCAATGCCTATTTGTATTTCACGCCTCGGTGCTATAGTAATGTCAAACCACGACAGGGCTAGCGACCGACCAATAGGGATGAATCCCAACAGGGCTAGAGAACAGCCAATGAGAACAGGCCCCATCGGATAGTTAAGTGGAGTACAGGTGGCAGAGGGGGAAGTGCGACACCGTAGTCGACAGGACAGGAGGGGGCCCAACTTCACACGCCACACTATTCCAGACCCCCCCCCCCCCNAAAGGAAGAATGACAAGGGGGCTCTGGAATGAAGCCTCAGCCGTAGATCTGAGCGGGTGGACATTGACCATTCAGATCTACCTGCCACTTACCCTAAGGCGTATTTGTGCCCAGGCTTAAAGTTGATGTCGCTTCCTCTCATCTGACGGTCGTTATAGACCTTGAGATCCTCCGAAAGAATCTCGTTCATTCATCAAGATTTTTCATCATGAGAGTCCGAGCTCTCAATCAAGGGACTCCTGAATTCTCGATCCCTAAATTCCCAATGCAGTTAATCTCTCGACACGTAGCCTCCATAAAATAGACGGTCCAGATCTATCCCGGGGTTTCCACCATGGAAAGCCCCAATCTCTCGTCACCAGAACTCTCGATTCTACGATTCCCAATTTCCTGAAATGGGAGATCTCGCGACACGTGGCCTCCGTCAATCGGACAACTCAGATCTATCCCGGGGTTTTCACCATGGAAAATCCCGAATTCCTATCAACAAAACTCTCGATTTCCCGACTCCTAGTTTCCCGAAATGGGAGATCTCACCACACATGGCCTCCATCAATCGAACGGCTTAGATCTATCCCAAGGTTTTCACCATGGAAAATCCCGATCCACTGGGGTGTTAAACCTCGGGTATCTCCTGACAGATCCAATGGCTATTGGGTTTTTCAGTTGAGATCTGACGGCCCAAACCGATTCCTAACTTGTGGGATTTCCCACAACTTCCTAAACGTGGAAAAATCCACAGTCCAGATACTCTCATGGACCTTGGGGATCTACGGTCCCAATCTCTTCGCTATCCATGAGGTCACAGAGAAAACCAAGTGGAAGGGCATTTAACACTCTATTTTCTCCTACCAATCTAACGGTCAGGTGTGACCATAGATTCCCCAACGAAATCTCATCCATCGATCCACACCTATCAGAGTTAAAGCACTTAACACTCCATCTTCTTCCTTTCAATTTGACAGTCCTGAGTAACCACATATCTCCCGACGGGATCTCGTCCATCAATTTGATACCTCATTCTTATGCTGCCATCTTGGGTTTTTTTCAAGAGGGTCATTCCTCTTCGTGTAGGGTTACTAAGGCCTTACGCCTTTGCATTATCTTTCCCAGTTATTGATGGGCTTTTCAAGGAAGGTATTTCTATGGGGAGATTCACTCAGGGTGCTACCTGAGGTATATAACGGTACCTTTCTCCCACGAATCAGACACGAGGTCTGTATTAGGTCAGAAATCATATAAATAGTGATTTATGAAAACATAAGCTAGACGTAGTCTTTCCATTATAAACATGCATCTACTAGTATTGATCAAAACATCCTATAGACATTCTTACAATGAAAATCATTCACAGTTTCACAGCTTATGGGCATATTCATCAGAATAAACATATATATATATTTCAAGATGCCAGAGGAAAAACACTTATCAGAAATAACACCAGGGGTCAAGCAACTGCTGAGAGGGGTGCTCGTTTCCACCCAACCGTAGACTCAGCGACTCCCAGCAGATTTACCACTAGCCACCCACGAGATGAGACCACGATGCTATGATACTACGTCTCTGTCTGCCAGTGACCAGTAGTGAAGGTTACTCTCCTTCCTCTCTGCTATCACTCACTCTACATATTGCCAGAGTTCTCCTCCCCTCACGTCTACCCCCAATCGCTTCTACCCCACGCCTTATCCTCTTGTGAGTTTGCATGTGGCATGATTCCCCTCACTCTAGTCAGTCATGATGGCTCTACGGATAGGTGGTTCACCTCACCATCCCTCATTAATTCTTGAGGAGCCATCAACCTGCCAGCCTGCAAGACATTTAATTTGGGGCCAGCGAGCCGCTTTTGGTGCTCTGGGCCAGTGGAGTCCAAATACGGTATTAATTCTCAGTGGAAGTTAATGCCACCTTTCCAGGTGCCTTCCATTGCCATCGTGGTCTCTTTTTCTGCACATCCCCTATCAGTAGTCCTGCAATATAAATTCATAATGTTATTCACATTCATTGACCTTTTCCACAAGGTCCATTTACATCACATATTCACATTTATGAGTTTTCCACAGTTCTTGGCCAATCCAGTTATTTTTACAATCTGGGGGAAAGAGGGTGTTACAATTCCCTCCCCCTTAAAAGGAACATTGTCCTCAATGTTCTTATCTATTAACATGAATTTCATGTACAAAAGTAAACAAAATCGGATATGCTTGTCTCATGGCATCCTCCATTTCCCATGTAGCCTCATCTGGGCCAAAATGTTTCCACTGCACCTTGACCTGTGCAATGGTTTTGTTCTGGAGCAAGGTTTCCTTTCTGTCCAATATGCATTGGGGTTCTGGTAGAAATTCTCCCTCCAGTTCCACCTGGATCAAAAACCAGTCAATTATATGATTAGCATCATGTACATATTTATTCAATAATGAAACATGGAAAACATTATGTGCTTTCACTGTGGGAGGAAGTGCTAGTTGGTAGGCTACAGGTCCCACTCTATCTAGAACCTCAAAGGGTCCACAATACTAGGGTGCCAAATTGGCACAAGATCCCATTTTCAGGGAACTCCTTCTGGGATGAATTTTGAGATATACACGGTCTCCCATTTTGAACTCTCTTGGAGTTCTCTTTTGATCAGCATAACTTTTTTGTCGGTTCTGAGCGATCTTCAGGTTTTGTTTTATCTGAGTCACTTGATGTTCCATTTCTCTCAACATGTTGGGTCCAAAATAAATCCTATTCACAGGATTACTCCAGCTGATTGGAGTATTACACGGCCTACCATAGAGGACGTCGAAGGGACTCATCTTTAAGGATGCTTGGTAGCCGTTGTTGTAGGCGAATTCTACCAATGGCAGGTAGTCTTCCCATTTTCTGGGTTGATGCATTACATGCATCCTTAACATATCTTCTAATATTTGATTCACTCTTTCTGTCTTTCCGTCGGTTTGAAGGTGGTAGGCGGTGCTAAACAAAAATTTGGTCTCTAAACCCGCCATCATTGATTTCCAAAAATTGGAAGTAAATTTTGTGTTTCTGTCAGATATTATCTCTCTCAGCATACCGTGCAGTCAGAATACTTCTTTCATGAATATCTGGGCGATATCTATCACCTTGTAGGTTGATTTGACGGGGATGAAATGAGCAGGCTTGCTCAGTTTATCCACCACCTCCATAATGGCATCATTCTGTTTAGTTGAAGTTGGCAATCCAGTGATAAAATCCATGGAGATGGTTTCCCATTTCCATTCTGGTATGGGTAAGGGGTGTAATAGTCCTGCTAGGTATCGATGTTCTGCTTTAACCTGCTGGCACACTATGCATTGGGCCAAACATTTGGCTATGTCTTTCTTCAATCTAGGCCAATAAAATTTTTTTCGGGTGGCA
>ML777706.1:0-12161 GCA_009831015.1 Picea engelmannii
TTTCAAAATATGCTGCAAGATTTTATTAACAAAGGAATATCACTTACCACAAATAATATTAATATCGTACCAAAAACAAGAAAAAATAGAATAATAATATAACAATAAAAAATTATACATTATATTAATTATCCAATTATTTTACTTTAAATATTTTGCTAGATATATACTATATAGTTTGCAAGTGGACACTCCATCCATCATTGGGGTATCAAAATAAATCATACATCATTACGGTATCAAAATAAAGTTGTAAGAGATAGAAAAGAACATTCTAAGGAGTGAATAAATAGATCCAGATGAACTAGCCATTAGAAATAATTTAATGTAATAAATAGATTAAATTTGAGTTAGCTGATAGGAAGGATTTATCTAATAAATTATTATAATGAAGGGGTCCGATCAAATAATAAATGATAATTCAATGTTTAAAAGATAATAATTAAGTATTCATTAAATGATTAAGAATTGAGAAAGAATATGTAGTAACTAAAATTCCTAAATCGACTAAAAAAATTATGGATAAGATTTATTCCTTGTGGTAATTGGACGAAAATTAATATGATAAGAAATTGCCATATAAATTAAATAATAATTTTATTATAAGAAATAAATTAATAAGAATGAAAACATAAAAATGAATGAACAGAAAAGTACGAGGAACATAGAAAATAGTCAAGGATCATAAAAAGGTGAATAAAATAAAGTGATAAATATAAAATTATACTGTGAAATTAAAATTAAATTTAGGATAAGAGGATAACCATAGAATCAGAAGGGAATTTAATGTTTTATATATAAAAGGAAAAATGAAATGAATTGGAAACTGAATTAAGATCAATTTTTGCAGAATGAAAAAAAAAAAAGATATTAAGAAATATTAAAAATTACTATATTTATGGCTAACTCTGAAAATCCACACACTCAAAATAGCTTGTTAAACAATATCGAAATAATAACTGATTTATTTTTTATTGATTTTCAGTAAATAATAAATATATTTTTATTGTAGCTAGTCAACTATTGATATTAGTAATATTACTGTGAAAATAGTGCTGAATTTTTAAGCTGTAAATAATTAAAATTAAAAAATATTATTTTTTATTTATAATAAATATAATATTTTCTGATTATAATTAAAAAAATACGTCTAAAAAAAATACAGGAAAAAATAAATCATGGAATTAAACAGCTACATAGTCAATGTGAAAAAAAGGGACAAAATTCACATGGCCGACTAAATTCAAAACGAAAAAACGAAACCCTGGTACAAATCAAACCCTAATAAAAACTTCCCCGTTTGGACAATCAAGGGGGATCAGATCGAAAGAAATGAAATACAGAATCGTGAAAACCCTACCCCAGCCGTATCAAACAAACCCTAACTTCTTAACCCTAGTTTCGTTCGATCAAGGGGTTTCTGCCAACGGCCATGTAAGAAACCCATCCCAAAAACATCTTCCATGGACATACGAACATACAAACTCAAAACCCTCGCGCTACAAAAAAACCCACAAAAATCCAACCCTAGACATTCGACGAAACGGAAATCAGATGAAATCAACACAATTCAGAAGCGGTACACGGATCGTTACCTCGAAATCGAACCCCAATCGACAGATTTCGAAGCCGTGCAGGAGCGCCGAAGCCTTCGAAGAACCAAGACTCGAAACCCTGGGGGCACAGATTCTTAAACGGCAAAGGGCAAAATTACTATCAATCGATAGAGGGGAATGAAAGCTGATCGGGAGAGAAGTCTTTGGATCACGTTATCCAACAGATCGGACCAGAAACAGCTTCGAATCGAAGCCTGGGACGATCCGTAGGGTATGATAAAACGAGGGTTTGTAATCTTGTATTGTATCGGGTAGGGCGTGAATGCCGGCTATCTAAAAATGTCCGGAACCTCGCGTTCACATTCAAAACCGGATATTGTCGCTCACCTTACAACTCGAACTGTGTTTTAAGGTTGTTCACCACGCCCCTTCCCCTCTGTCTCTTATTATAAATTATTGAATGTGGATTTGGGGTTTACGTGTACACGTGGAGGGAGGTGATTTGGACTGATGTGTAATCCGAAATAATTCACGTGTTTTTCACTCGGGTTCTAGGGTTAAACAGTTGCCACATCATCCTGTCTGTGTTGACTAGGTTAGGTTTTCCTCGTTATCTCCTATGTTGACTTTGTTAAAAGTTGCCCCGTCATTTCCTCAATGTTTCCTTGGTGATGTTTTACTTGGAACAAATGGTAGGTGGTTTCTTGTCCCGTTTCTAAAGGATGAGTGAATCTGGATCTTGTAGCGTAAGCCAGGGTGGTTGAACACCCATTAATGTCTTATCTTGTTGGGAACATAATGTGAAGAAATGGTGGCATTGAGGCTGATCTGGATTAACAACAAGAGTTGGGTTGTCGGGTCTAAAGAGTGAATTTTTGTGTGAGTTGCAATGTAACAACAATTTTGAATGGTTCAAGTTAGTGTTTACATTGAATTGTGGTTTATTGGTAAATTATTAATTGATAAATATTGTTAAATATATCTTAAAGTTGAGTGCATTTTATGGGTTAAATTTTTATTGTTGTATGTAATGTTTACTTTATTACCATGATTATTTTCTAATGGAAAAACTTTGTTCATGTATATTTGTGAGGATACTACCACATTTTAAGTGGATTATATGGTAGGTGTGGTAGTTAACATGTAGTTTGGTAAAGCTTTAACTAATTATTTGATGGAAAAACTTTGATCATGTATATTTGTGAGGATACTACCACATTTTAAGTGGATTATATGGTAGGTGTGGTAGTTAACATGTGGATTGGTAAAGTTTTAACTAATTATTTGATGGTTTTTGTCTTCATCTTAATAAATTATTTAAGTTTAATTATAATTAGTTAAAAAACAATTTTTAGTATATTTTTGTTGTTTTTAATGGATACAAACGAGTTTATTTGAGAATTTTCGAAGTGACACATTTTAAAGGTTCAATCTTCTATGTGTTGAAAAATAAATAAATCATTATAGATTTATTTTAATCATCTATTTGAGAATTTTCGAAGTGACACATTTTAAAGGTTCAATCTTCTATGTGCTGAAAAATAAATAAATCATCATAGATTTATCTTAATCATCTATTAATAGGAGAGGGATTGAAAAGAAATCAAGACACAAATCTATTATTACTTAAAAGGTTAGAACTAAAATGGATATGTGCTAGTTTATTTTATTATTGTAGTCTTCTATTATTATTATTATTATGGTTATTTTTTCATTTTTGTGGATCTATATTTTTTCAGTTTAGTTTTTTAGTGTTATAAATAAGTATTACATTGTATATCTCATCCATATTAAATTGTAAATGTTCTTTGCTACTCTCGATGCAATACCCAAAGAAATGATGTGCAAGATTAGTACACTAGCCATGGGGTGGTAGGTGCAGGAGGGGCTATCATGAGCCCTGGTGGAACAATAGAAGAGAAACTTGGAACAATTTTCGTTTAATGGAAAATCTACGGATTAAAATCATTAGACGAGTTGTTGATCTCGACTTTCTCAAACAATGCAGAGACAATAATCTTACCCCAAAATTCGCCAACTATTATTTGACTGGGATGAGCAAGCTATCAATTGACGATTAGTCTTGATGATGAATCCCGATTTAGATTCAAAACGTCTATGACAATGACAACTATTGTGGATTATCCGGCAAACAACTTCAAAAATACTCACCATAGAAATCTAAAAATACACATTACTACTAGACTTGAGATTAACTATTGAATATAATATTCAATTATTTATAGTGGTAGGTGATTCAAAGACCACCATTGGCAAAATGGTCTCCATTATAGCATCAATTGATAATCTCCTAGATTTAATGCAATGTCCCTCAACCCAGTTGAGGTCCACTACGCATGGAAAAACTCATAAATTAAAATTTGTTGCTATCTAATTAATTTCTTGTAGCTTCCAGTTATGAATTACAACCAGGCTTAGCTATTGTATGTTATCATTAATTAAATGCATCTGCAATGTTTTTAAACAACATGAATGCAGCTGAATAACTCAACGCATCAGCATTGAAATTCTTATTAAACACATAGTTCATGCACAACAATTTAACTCATAAATACATCACATAAACAAATAAAACACTTATCTTTTAATTTTGTTGTGCAACTAGTTGCTTGGGACAGACGTTCCACCCAACCATAGACATGTTGTTCCAAATCTCAACAACAAGTTACACCCGAGTTGGGGCTAGCAATCCATAAAAGAGAGTGGTCTCTCATTGTCCACTCACAGCTAAAAAAACCCACAACCCACTGATATTCTCCTGTAGATATCCTAATTTTCCACTAGCTCTCTTCTTCTTGACTTGCCCAATCCAAGGAATGTACCCATTCACTAATCTCAGTCCCTTGGGCGTCCCATTCGTTTATCAGGTTCTTTATGGCACAACTAACCAGGAATCTCTCGGCTGGGAAAATCAAGAGAACTCATTGTCATGAAAACTACCAACAAACAACAACAAACACTTGTTGTTACATTGCAACTCACACAAGAGTTCACTCTTTAGGCCTGACAACCCGACTCTTCAATCTTTAGCTCCAAAATGCTCCAAAAACACTCCAGAATGCTCTAGAATTCACCCTCCATGGATGCTCCAGGTCCAAGCTCTATTTCTTGCTCTCTCCTCGTTGTCCATGCGAAAACATTGACTGTCTAAAATTGTTCTAGTTGCCCATATGAATTTCCTCTCCTTTGACTTGCTTGCTTGACTCACACATTTCCCCAAGCTGATTGTACTCAGTCCTCGTGCTCCAAATAACTATGGGATGTGACTTCTCACACCCTCTTACATGCATTCAATGATTGGCTTTGGGGACACTTAATCAAAAGATAGAGTTTAATACATAATGATAATAAAATTAAGGAATGTGGGTGGAATTAATAGACATGGGTAATTCTCCCTTAGACCCCTCTTAGACATTTTCTTAGACTCTCCCCTTTCTTGTGGATTAATTCAGCTCCCATCTCTGTCCATATCCCCTTAGCAGTTGACATCACATTTTATTTATTAAAACTTAGAAATGCATTTCACATATACATCGTTTGGTTGTAGCCACATGTTATATCTACACTAAACATTAATTAAATTGGGGATTATAGTGGGGGTGTTACACTCCCCCTACCCTACAATTGTGTGTCATTCTCAATGCACACTATGTCGATATACATATATGCAAATTTACACCACAATACTTAGAAAATAAAATTTTGCAATTTCACAACTCCAGCAGCAATTCCAACCATAACCTCTTCTTCCTCTCAATTCGTTGACCCAAGGAATACACTATTCGTTTATCAGGGCCAACCCAAGGAATGTACCATTCGTTTATCAAGGCTAACCAAAGGAATGTGCCATTATTTTATCAGGGCCTTGAGCGCAATTGGCTATGACTTTGAGATGTGGTTATGGAACTCTAGCTTCTCAAAATGGATTCTTGCATTATGTTTTCTTCAATTGGGTATTCTTCCCACATATTTTCTTCATGCTCCCATGTATCATCTTCAAGACCGTAGCAAGTCCATTGAACTTTTACCATCCCTATGGATGTGTTCCTGAGCACCTTGACTTTCCAGTCTAGGATGTGTATTGGTTCCACCCGGAAATCCTCTTCGTGCTCCACCTGGATCACATTCCAATCAATTATGTGGTTAAGGTCAGGTATATATTTCTTTAATAATGACACATGAAATACATTATGCACTCTCATGGGTGCATACAATGCTAACATGTCTATTTTCTAAGGTTTCAAAAGGTCCATAATATCTTGTTGCAAACTTTGGGCAACTTCCAAATCTTAGCGAACTTTTTTTTGCCTTCACTTTTAAAAACACATGTTTTCCCACTTTGAAATCTCTAAAAACTATATTTTTGTCTACATAACTTTTATGTCTGTCATGGGAAACCTTTAAATTTTGCTAGATCTTTGTCATTTTCTCTTCCATTTCCTTCAACATATCTAGCCCAATAATTGTTATGTCTATTGAATTATCCCAACTCACTGGTGTGTTACACTTTTTGTCATACAATGCTTCTAACAAACTTGTTTTTAATGAGGCTTGATACCCATTATTGTATGAAAATTCCACTAAGTGGATATATTCCTCCCACTTTGATGATTGATCCATCACATACATTTTGAGCATGTCTTCAATTATTTTGTTAGTCCTCTCTATTTTCCCATCTGACTCTCAGTGATACATTAAACTGAGATTTAAATTTGGTCCAAATCCTTTGAACAAACCCTTCCAAAATTTGGATGTAAACTTTGAATTTCTATCCAAAACTATTGCCTTAGGCACCCCATGTAGAATGATAAATTCTTTCATGTAAATCTCTGCAATATTTGTTGCCTTGCGTGTTGTCTTCATCGAAATAAAATGTGTTGGCTTAGTTAATTTGTCCACCACCACCATGATGGAATCATGTTGCTTCATTGTTCTAGGTAGCTTTGTAATAAAATCAATTGTAACCACTTCCCACTTCCACTCTAGAATGGGAAATGGTTACAACAACCCAGCCGAATGTTTATGTCCAATATTCACTTTCTGGCACTTTAGATATATGGTTATGTAATTAGCCACTTCTTTCTTCATTCATGGCCAAAAGTATTGGCTTCTTACAATTGCAATGGTCTCATGATATCCTGGGTTCCTGACATATGATACATTGTGTGTTTCCTTCAACACTGCATTTTTCATCTCATTGGAATTCAGCACATATACTTTGCCTTTGTACATGATAACTCCATCTTCTTTCAGCGCATAAAAAATAAATTTCTGTTGAAAATTACCTTGTTGTAATGTTTCTTTTATTTTTAGATATTGTTGATCTGAATTTGCTATTGTAATCATTTTATCCTTCAGATTAGTCATGTACATGTTGATGGTTGCAATACACATTTCATGAGCTCTCTCGTTGAGTGCATCAGCCACTTGATTTTCCTTACAATTGATGTTCTTGATTTCAAAGTCATACTCACTAAGAAATTCAAACCATCTAGTTTGTCTGGCATTTAGTGTTGGTTGTCCAAAAAAATGTTTCAGACCATAGTGATCTATTCATAGCTCAAATTTCCTCCCCATGAGGTAATGTCTCCACATTTTTAGTGCATGTACAATTGTTGCTAACTCCAGGTCATGTGTAACATAATTTCTCTCATGCTCTTTTAATTTTATGGACTTATAGCATACCACATGATCTTTTTGACTAAGGACTCCACCGAGCCCTTCCTTGCATGCATTAGTGCACACAACAAAGTCTTCATCTAGATCTGCAATCTTCAATATTTGTGCACTTGTCAATATGTCTTTCAATTGTTGAAAGCTCTCTTCACACCTGGAAGTCCACTTAAACTTCACTCATTTCTTTTGCAAAGAAATGATTGGGCTTGCAACCTTTGAAAAACCTTTTATGAATCTTCGGTAATAATAAAAAAGACCCATGAATGATCTTACCTTATTCACATTTCTCAGTGTTGGCCATCCTCTAATGGCCTCTATCTTCTTAGGATCCACTGTTATCCCGTCTGCTGAAATAATATGCCCCAACTAGTGAATCTTCTTTTGATTAAAGATGGGCATACTTAGCTTAGCATACAATTTATCAAGAAGCCGAGAATTGTCCTGAGAAGCACAAGAGTGGATGACTTGCCAGACGAGATTCAGGAATTGTTGGGAGAGTTCACTGATATCATTGTGGACGAACTACCTCGTTCGTTGCCACCGATGAGGAGTGTGAGTCACCATATTGACCTCATACCAGGAGCAAGTTTGCCGAATAAGGCCGCATACAGATTGACGCCTCAGGAGAACAAGGAGGTCAAAAGGCAAGTGCAGGATTTGTTGGATAAAGGACTAGTGAGGGAAAGTCTTAGTCCATGTGTTGTTCCGACAGTACTGAGTCCAAAGAAGGATGGAGGCTGGAGAATGTGTACAGACTCTAGGGCGATAAATAAAATCACCATCAAGTACAGATTTCCATTGCCGAGAATGGATGATCTGATGGATTGCCTGAGTGGGGCAAATTACTTTTCAAAGATTGATCTCAAGAGCGGATATCACCAGATTCGCATGAGAGAGGGTGACGAATGGAAGACAACATTCAAGACAAATGAAGGTTTGTACGAATGGCTGGTCATGCCTTTTGGCTTGACAAATGCGCCGAGCACATTCATGAGGTTGATGAATGAAGTCCTGAGGGAATTCATTGGCAAAATTGTGGTCGTGTACCTGGATGATATACTGGTTTTCAGCAAGACCAAGGTTGAACATTTGAGGCACTTGGCCATTGTGACGAGGAAGCTACAATAGGAGAAACTGTTGATCAATTTGAAGAAGTGCTCGTTTTTGCAGATATAGCTCATTTATTTGGGTTTTGTGATTTCGTCTAATGAGTTGAAAATGGATCTTGAGAAGGTAGAAGTAATCAGGAATTGGCCATCGCCGAGAAATGTTTTTGAGGTGAGGAGTTTCCATGGATTGGCTAGTTTCTATAGAAAATTCATTCGAAATTTCAGTGGAATTAGTGCAGCAATGATGGACACCATGAAGAAGTGGCATAAAGTTTTTCATTGGACAGCAAAGGCTGAGAAGAACTTCAATCTGTTGAAGCGGAAGATTACAGAGCAACCAATTCTGGTGTTGCCTGACTTTCAGAAGACATTTCAGGTGAAATGTGATGCCAGTGGATATGCTGTAGGAGGAGTCTTGAGTCAGGATGACAGGCCAGTGGCATATTTCAGTGAGAAACTGGATGATGCAAAGATGAAATACTCCACGTATGATAAGGAGTTTTATGCCATCATACAAGCATTAAAGAAGTGGAGGCATTACTTGATACCCAAGGAATTTGTTCTGTACAGTGACAATCATGCATTACAGTTTGTGAGTCAACAAGAGAAGTTGAATCAAAAGAATGCGAAATGGGTAGAGTACATGCAAAATTTCACATTTGTAATCAAACACATTTCAGGAACTACCAACAAAGTAGCTGATGCTTTGAGCAGGAAATGTTTGTTGCTGCAGGAGTTCAGAGTCAAAACGTTGGGTTTTGAAAATTTGAAGGACATGTATGTAGGTGATGTACACTTCAAAGAAGTGTACGAAGCAGCTGAGAATCCAGTTCTCAGAGATCAGAGTCCTTGGATAGATTTCATGATCCAGGAAAGATTGTTGTTTAGGGGCAATCAATTGTGCATTCCGAATTTCTCCATGAGGGAGAATTTAGTGAAGGAAAAACATAGTGGTGGATTGGTAGGTCATTTTGGACATGACAAAACATTCGCAAAGATGAGCGAATTGTATTATTGGGTGGGCATGCGAGCAGATGTTAAACGATTTGTTGACAGATGAAGAATATGTCAACATTCAAAGGGCCGCAAGCAGAATGCTGGGTTTTATCAGCCATTGCCCATACCCGAAAGGCCATGGGAAGCCATTAGCATGGATTTTGTTTTGGGATTGCCAAGGACACAGAGAGGGGTTGATTCCATCTTTGTGGTGGTGGACAGGTTTTCCAAGATGGCACATTTTATTCCGTGTCATAAGACTAGCGATGCAACCCACATCGCAAATTTGTTTTTCAGAGAAATCGTTAGACTGCATGGATTGCCGAGAAGCATAGTCTCGGAAAGGGATACCAAGTTCATAGGTCATTTTTGGAGGATGCTATGGAAGAAACTGGGAACTAATTTGGCTTTTAGTTCAGCTTACCATCCACAGACAAATGGGCAGACAGAAGTGGTCAATAGAAGTCTGGGGGATTTATTGAGGAGCTTGGTGACAGACCACCACAGCAGTTGGGACCAGATATTACCACAGGCAGAGTTCGCGTACAATGATTCGGTGAATCATAGTACAGGAAAAAGCCCATTCCAGGTTATGTATGGAACACAACCAAGGGGAGTTTATGAGCTTAGGGAGTCAAAACAAAGTGCAACTAGTAGTGCTAGCACTGAAGAGTTCACTGAGGTGATGCAAGAACTTCACGCGGAGGTGAAGCAACGACTGCAGAAGTCCAATCAAGAGTATAAGCGCAGAGCAGATCAGCATCAGAGACAACTTCAGTTCGAAGTTGACGATCTTGTTCTGGCACATCTGAGGAAAGAAAGGTTCCCAAGGGGAACATATAACAAGTTGAAGATGAAAAAGATCGGGCCATGTAGAGTCCTGAAGAAATTCAGGGAAAATGCATACGAGCTTGAGTTGCCGGATGGCATCGGGATATCTCCGATTTTTAATGTTTCGGATTTATACCCACACAGGGCTGGAGAAGCAGAGGCTGGAACTGAAGAACCAGTGGTCCAGTGGCAGAGGCAATTACCAGCTGCAAAGAAGCCGCAGATGGAGTACATACTGGACAAGCAAATGGGAAGGAAGACCAGGAGAAAGAAGTATTTTGAGTACCTAGTAAAATGGAAGAATCACCCAGTGGAGGATGCCAGCTGGGAGACTGAGGCAGTGATACAGAGACATGGGCAGACCATGCAGGAGCTCATGGACAGGAGCCCATGAATATTTTCAAGCCGAGGAGTATGATGCAGGAGCATCGCTCACTCATCAAGCGAGCCAGCACATTGAGCAGAAAAGACAGCTGGATAGCGTCAGCACCAAATTTTGAAACACCTTGATATGGTCGCGCCAAACATTAATGAGAAGAGTTAATGAAGCGCACCTTGTATATTGTAAATGGACCTTGAGCAAATAAGCTCTCGTCCTTAGTAGATAGGAAGGCATTTATTAGATTTAATGCTGTTAGATAGAAATTGATTGTAGATTTGATAGTTGTATAATTCGAGAGGGCAAACGGAATATAGGCACCCTCCTTTGTACATTGTAACATTCATTCAGAATTATCAAGCATTCAGAAGAGAAGAGCAGAATAGAGGAATTGTGGAGAACACCCATGTATAGATTGAATAGAAGAGAATCTTTGATTCAGCTTCATGGGTTGTGTTGTTTCTCTGTGTTGATATCATGCTCATGGATGTTTGCTTTCTGTCATGCATTTGCTTTGATAATGCTGTGTAGGTGATTTCATAATTGAATTTGAAATCTGTGAGAGAAAGAGAAGAATGAGTTTCAATTGTTTCTCTGTCTGAGCCAGGAGATTCCTGCATAGAGTGCAGTGGAATTCATCTGCATAGAGTGCGTTGATGAGGCTAGACAGGTAATTGTACAGGTTCTGGAAGACTCAACACTTTGAGAGTTGTTGAGGGTCGAGCGTGGAAAGCGCGCGTGAAAGTCTCTGAGGGAGTAAGAGTCGACAAAGCTCAGGAGGGATAGTTCCTTCATGAATATAGCGAGAACAGACCTAGGAGAAGGCCCGGACAGGATGGAGCTTTGGAGCAGAGAAATCCTTTAAGGAGGAGAATCAACGACCAGAGTTCGCAGAGGAGGATCGCGAAATCCCATCGATCGTTAGATCGTGGGGAAGCTGCGTGGGATTTAGTTCTTGGGCGCAGGAAGAAAGGACCAGGCCATCGGTATTTGGTGTATAGGGGTTCTCGGGTTAGAGAGTTCCGTGTTGGTCGAAATCGCGATCGCTGATTTCCCGATTTAATTGGAGTCGTTGATGTGACAAGGACAGGTGGCACAAGATCCCAGGAGGTCGAGATTCGACATTCGGGGGTTTATGATACAAAGGAACTTTGACCGGTGAAACCGCGATCCCGCGATTCCCGATCGCACGAGTGAAGGAGGTGACGTGGCTGAGGGGGACCATGGGGTTTAGTGGAGTACAGGTGGAGCTGTACTAGAGTTCGAGGGAAGGAATGTCCCAAAGGCGGAAGACCCAAATCTACACGTGCATCAGAGATCGGGGCCTCGGGCATCGGGGATTCTAAGTTAAAATTATTGACATCGCGGATAGCAATTTCCTAATAGGGAAATCCCCGATAAGGAAGAAAACGTTGACCCTTTGATCATCGGGGTTCGGGGAAGTGAAAGACCCGATATTGTGAGCACTGAACTCGCGAAATCGTGAGTTCTGATTTCCCGATAAAGAGTGGGAGATCACCAGGAGGATCCTGTGGGTGTAGAAAAGTCCCAAACGGGATTGAAGAGTGATACAGCTCTTTGGGCCGAGTTTAG
>ML777706.1:28290-50574 GCA_009831015.1 Picea engelmannii
GTTAGTTAACAGTGGGATTTACAGTGCACCGGGGCTGAGGGGTTTTGGGCTCGGAGGGCTAGGACGTCCATCGATGTCCTAGGGCTAGGCGTACTAGTTGGTAGGGTGGCTGGTTTTGGGGTGTCTTAAGGAGCAAGCTGCTGTGGATAGGTTCAAGCGAAGGGAGCGACAGCATCAGAGCGAGGTATTTAACTTGTTATGCAAATTGTTATGTAAATTGTTAATTTATTTATTGAAATATGGGAGTGAATATGCTAGATTAAGTGAAATTTTGAGTAAATTTCAAATTTACTGTTCCATTTTAATTCAAGGGTAGTCTAAACTAAATTACGGCCACTACAGGATTCTACCCACAACCTAGACCATGATACAACTAGGGTGAAGGAAGCTCTTGCAAGGCTCTAATCTCACTCAACCCAACCCACTACTCTCATGGAAAATCCCATCCACTCACTACAAAGATATTTGGGCCCTCATCCAACCAACAAATGACCTTATCACCCGATTACACTACCCTACACAAAAAAATGAAGATCTTGACTTTCTCTTCTCAATAGTCCCTCATGGAACTTCTTCCCTTCCACTACTCTTTAGTGTATGTAAGAAAGAGTCAAGTTGTTGGATGCCTTCTAGGAATAGCCTACAATGGAAAATATTTGGCCTAATTAAAATAGCCAATAGAGAACAACAATAGGGTTACAAGTCTAAAGGTGTTTGCCTCATCTACCATGGACATTCTATCCATGGTTATTTTCTCAAAACATTCCATTTTATTTCACATTTTAAACAACAAATATTTCCAACTTCTTTGGGCTCTTAACAACCACTAGTTCATGGGAAAATCTCTCCATTTTAAGCCATACATCCAAGGAAAAAATCCCCATCACATGGAATCTTGTCTCTTCCCCATGTTTCTGAAATATTCCCTCATGATAATGATAGCATGCATGGAAAAGACAATGGGATGCCTTTTCTAGCATGAGACCTACTCTATTTCCAAGCATATGAAGATTGTACTTGGTACATACACGCAAGTCAAATATTGACTGGATGACTTTTAAGGAAGCACATGGAAGGAAGGGCAGTACTTTCCAAGGACGATGACAAGGTCAAATCACCTAAAACCCATATTTCCTCTTCCCCTCTTTTGGTATCATGGTCCCCTTCTTGCTTCCTCAAGCAACCTTTTTGTTCAATGTTATATTATTATGTATTTTTCCTTGTATACATGATTTTACATATATGTAATCATATCATGTAGAATATAACAATCAGATCCTAATCCTAACCTCCACTAGGACTCATACACATTCACTAGCTGAGCCTTGGCCTTGAGCTTTGCACTAGGAATATTTACAATATAGCAGGAGGTCATTACAACTCGGTTCACATGGATTAATTAATATCTTATATGCCACATCATAAAATTAATACATGATTTATTACATAATAATTTAGGGTTAAAAGTGGGGTATTCTATTCCCCTCTCCCTTGGAATAACATCATCCTCGTTGTGCCTTTATTTCTAGTAATGAGATTAGTTCTCCATTACATAGTTGCACCCACATTGTTATATTATTCTTAGCAATTGGCATCTATTGGCCATCATGGAAAATAATTTTCAACCAATACCTTCACTACCTTGAGATACTTCTAAGGCCTTAGCATTTTAGTGTATACATACAACAATCACCAAGGTAAAAAACCATATCATAATTATTTGTGTGCAACAATTATCCTATCTATAGGAATTTCAAATTCATAACTAAAACATATATATTCATAACACATGATAAATGAAAATAATCCCAATACTTATTTGTCTAAGTACATCTATGCTCCACAAAGCTACCAAAGTTGATATTCAACTCATTATCTTCCTTGACACACCCTAAACATATAATGTCTTCTTGATCTCAACTAGCATATATCATGAATCTCTCAAAACATATTCATTCAAGTCACCTATTCCTTACAACCACTCACCCTTACAGGCTAAATAATATGCTTTGAGATAGCTTTGACATGTAATAAAAGTGTAAACTTATAAATTATTACTGCCAGGGCGTCCTCCTCGAAACATCTAATAAAAATAGTGTAAGGTGATCAAGGCATATTATAGGGTTTTAGTTCCATCACAATAATATCCTCCTTGTGCTTTCCATCTTATAGAAGTAATCATTTGTCCTTCATAGACATATCCATGATCTCACATATATCATATACATATAGTTACCATTAGATGTCATCATCAAAATTTCAATAAGAAATTTAATTTGTTTCATACAAAATCAAGATTTAACAATTATGAGATTTCTCTCATAATGTTTGGCTCTTGCATGTAGTAGTCACCACTCTTCATTATGGACTTACTTTCACAACCATATCCAAGACAATTGTACCTACAATTTCGGCCTCCTTGAAAATTTTGTTCATTTAGCTAAACAATTTGTGAGTATTCATGCATACAATCATTTCATTGCAACATCCACAACAACCCATGAAGTGATCTCAAAATTAAGACATACCAATAATTCAATCACTTTCAAATGTTAACATATTAGCTACAATGAAACAATATTTATCATATATGCATTATCGGTACACGCATGCATTCACACAATGCAATCAAACATATGCACCAACTTTCTTGTTTGCATGATCATAACTTGCACATTTTCATAATCTACTTATGCACTTTCATTGAATGCATCTTTGCATTGGTTCAAGAATGACTTGACACATCACCCAACTACCTCCCCAACACTTGTTTGACCATCTATGCTAGTGGGAAACCCCCCCCTATGACTACACCAGAGTTCAAAATGCAGGCAGATTAATTAACCATCTAAAATTCAACTACTTCTACAACTACCCCAAACATACCAAATTCATACAAGAAAATAAAAGATGAGAGGGATTGTGTAACTATACCTCTACTCTGCGTCCGATGATGATCCCCTCACGTTCGAGAGATTCACTGACTGCACGCCTCCTCCCAAGGCTAACCTACATTCAAAGATAGAAAAAAAGAAAGATACAAGCATGCTATTTCATATAAAAATTAGGGTTATATGTTAGAATGTCAAAGCATAAACCATTAAAAGCATTTAATACACCATAATTTGGAATAGGAAAAGCACTTATTTTATTAATAACTCAATTATTATACCTTTACAACCAAAGCCGACTACTGCTCCACAAACCTGGTCCAGGATCCTCTTCACAAGGCTCCAAGTGCACCTTTGTATGGCTTCTCCTCTAAACCTTTTGATCTCTTCTTGGGAAGTGAATGGGTTCTGATGGAGGAAGAAGGGATGATTGGGGAATGCTAAGGCAATTCTCACAAAAGAGGTTGGAATTACTTGGGCAAGGAGGGGATGTGAAACAGGAAGAGTTTCATTGTTCTTATGTCTAGATGTGGAATGAGTCCCCAACACCTCCTTTTATATGACAGAAGGATGGTTATTTGGTTGGGTGATGGGCTATAGGCAGTGGAATAGTTGGTAAACTACCCAATATCCTATAATCTCAATGAATTCCTTGAAATTTTTTATTTTTTGCAACTTTTGAAAGTATACACGGGTTGTAATGGTGCAACATGTGTATGTACATGGGTTGTAGTGGTGCAAAAAGTGTATGTACACGGGCATTATTGGTGTAAGGCACGTACATCTTCAAAAATTTGGTTTTTTATAAGAGCAACTCAGTAGTGGCTTGGCAAAAAATGCAAGTAAGAGGGCCAAATGCCAGGTATGCATGTGTAGAGAAATTTAGGGTTATAAAATATGCCCCCTAATGTGTGAGTTCATAAGAGCATCTGATGGTTGAAATACATTACAAAATCTTCCCCAATGTATGAAACGAGTGAGCTCGGGACTAGAGTTCGGGAGGTGCCATCTGCAAAACAACAACTGTCTCTCCAAGGCAGGCATACCCATGCTCTCGATGAAATAAATCATGGATGACAATCAAATACACTATAGATCCATGTCGTATAACTATATAAAGTGTAGCTGCAATAAATACACAGCGGATCTACATCTCAAAATCAAAGATATACAAGTATAGTATCCATCTTCAAGAATCCAATATCGCCTGATGGCTGGAGATGAGGTCTTCATAGCTCGATAAACAACTTCAAGATATTAAAAACTTAGGTAGGAGTACAATGTGAGTGTATGAATTCACTACCTAGAGGTCTTTGATGGCTCGTCGGGAAAAGACAAGAGGATCTCGATGATTAGGCAAATAACTTCATTGATTTTGAACAAGGACTTGATTGGAATTTCAGGATGGTTTGGTCATGATGTCAAGAGACAAACTGTAGGAAGTCCGAATCAGGTTGGGTGAAACTTCCCTTGGACAAAAGAATGAAAGATGATGAAACTCAGGAAGCATGATATTGACATAAGTTCATGATGTAGGAGGAAACAAAAACTCTCCATGTGTTTGGAAGAGGAACCAAATGGAGGAGGATACAACCCTATGTAGTGAGAAAAGCTTCCTAAGGTCATATTATATCCTAATGATTGACGAACAAATAGAAGGATGTTCTTTGTCCAAGGGCGACTCACCATGCTACCAAAAAAGAATATATATTTCCTGTCCTCTCTTTTTTGGGTTTTTTGATTTTTTTTGTCTTTTTCAATTTTTTTAAAGAGCCTGAAAAGGAATAAAAGAATGCTACGTTAAAAAGAAGGAAAAAGTTTCGCAAGTAAGCATACTAGTTCCAAGTGCAAGGAACACACTAATGCTCAAAGCAAGGAGACATGTGTTGGAAAATGACACTCGGGAAAAATTCCTCCATGGGTCAAGGTGTCAGGTTGCAGAGGCAAAGTGCTACAAGGCTTGTGTATAAGGTATGATTCAAAGGTTCAGTTGAGAGCAACATGGAGCTGACATTAGTCTAAAGACACAGAGATGCAAATGCGATTATCAAGACACAATGAAACCCCATCAACGTAATTTTAACGAGCCCAGAGAAGGTAAGCTCGATAGTTTTTTCATGTTTAGAGAGTCTGAAAAAACGTAAAAGAAGACTCCAAGGGGTACCTTTTTTGGAGATAGTCTAGTTGGTTTGAAAAAGGGGTAAACTAGCACCGAAAAGATGTCTATTCAAAACTATTTTAACAAGTGTGACAAAGACAAGATCACTCAGTAATATTTTCAATTTTAAGGAGTTTGAAAAGAGATTAACTATGGACTCACATCCTTTTTCTGGATTTAGCCTCCTTAGATCGAAAAAGTATAAAATTTACTGAGAAGAACTCTCTCGATGAGGTGAATCTCCCGAGGCGTACCTTTTTCCTATATAATCCAAAGGTTGGAAAAATGGGTAAACTCATGCCAGTAGATGTTCTTCTAGACCAATTTAATGAGTGTGAAGGAACAAGGTCACTCGATGATATTTTCAATTTTAGGGAGTCTGAAAAGAGCTTAAATATTGACTCTGTGGGGGTTCCTTTTTCGTAAGTAATATTCAAGGCCCGAAAAAAGTGATAAACCAAAACCAAGGAGAATGTTCATTTTTCGTAAATTTAGTCCCTCAAGCCCAAAAAAGGGTTAAAATTATACCTAAGAATACTCTTCTAGCGAACCGAAGTTCCTAGAGTATACCTTTGTTCGTAAAATTGACCATCTGGACCAAAAAAGGGGTAAACTACCGTCGGACAGACATGCCTCCAAATTTAAGTTTGGTGAGAGTCAAGGAAAACAAGATCACTCCCAAATATTTTCATGTTTAGAGAGTCTGAAAAGGGATTAAAGAAGACTCGAGAAGGTTACTTTTCTCAGTTAATCTAGACAAGATTGAAAAGCATAAATGTAGTCTTGTTGGATGTTGCTTTTGGATTTTAAAGTGAGATTGAAAGACAAAACAACATACTCATTTTGGGAGTCCCGAAGGTGATACCAAGAGTGATGGTGCATCAGATGAATGAGGCTCATTATCATAATCATGACAGGACTAACAGGGACTCCCGAGCCTAAAGTCATTAGAGACAACATGGATGCCAAAATGCAACAAGGATCTATCTAGGGAATCCATTTAAAGGTAGGATCTACCACCTAATCAAGACACTTCTAAATCAACAATGATGGTTCCATGTCACACGTTGGTGGGATCGATCCTATGGAAAAGTGAAAAAGACAACGAGATGCAGAAAATGGAGGTGAAATCCTAACTTATATGAAAAAAGTTGGAAAAAATGACTTTTACCAAAGGATCTTTAAAAGTGACCCATCTCCCAAAAAGTTACGAAATGAAAAGGAAAAGTGTATCATAACATCCAATAAGTAACTTAAGAATGGGATTAGATGATTTCCAAGGCGGAAAAAATGACAAAGGGGGTCAAAAAAGTGGCAAAAAGGGCCAAAAAAGTCTATAAATAGAAGCTGACAACTCATTTTCACCATTGCAATTTGAAAATTAACCAAAAGGTAAAAAATACCCCTTTTCTAAAGAAGTTGATTCAGGGAGCTTTAGAGGACGAAACAAACTTTCGCTCGGACCAGGTAAGTACAAACTCATCCCTCCTACATTTCCATTCTTCCTTTTATGCATTATTTTTTGTTTTTTGGGGGGTGCGCTCTCCTAAAAATGGGTGTCCCTACATGTACGCAGGCTGTCCAAGGACAACCCATGTATGTACTCAGGAAGAAAATAATATGCCCACATACATACGATATTGTGACCAAAATAGCCCGTGTACACCCTCAAAAGCATGGAAAAAATAAAAATGCAAGAGCTAACTCCCCTTTGAACTTTCATGGAACAAGATGTATGTCCACTGGAGGGAGAGGGAACATGAGGATATTGATATCTTGGTTGATGAGGACCCTGCTACCATTTCCACATTGAAACAATGTGGTTTGTGGAAGTTCATCCCGTGTCCATTTATGAGGGCACAACCCAAGTTACTGAATACTTTGGTGGATTACTAGCATCCAAATGTAGAGGTGTTTATGAAAGAGAGGCATTCGTTGACTCCAATGATTGAGGACATATACTTCTTGACTAGCCTCTCAAGGATAGGGGAGCCAGTTAATCTACGCACTTTTACCCCTAGGCCTTTCAACATTGAAGACTACACCAGGATGCATTGCGAGGCTGACACTGAGAAAGTAGGTTATCAAGTGCCCATCAACAAGATCACCAACTTGTCACTGAAGGTGATCCTATTACTTATTGGGTGGATCACTGGATCTGCGACCCTACACCAGGCCTCTTGGGTGCACATGCATTGTGTAATTCAGTGCCTGGAGGCACATATTTATGACTGGAGCACGCCCATGCTCACTTGCATGAAGAGGCAACTGACATATTACCGAGAGGTTAGCAACAATAAATTCGGGTTTGGCACCATTCTATGCTCATTTTTCTTTAAGAGGGTACCCAGTTTGAGTCTCAGAGAGACTGTACAGGGTCATGTGGCCTCCTTCCCAGTGGTATTCATATGTGCAACACTGCTACCTTGACAGGGGGGAGGAAGGACCATAGAGGCCTTCGACGACAAATTCTTCGACTAGTGGGCATGATAGATTCCAGCCATAGAGGACTACCCCTATGTTGGAATCAAATTCTCCAGATATCTAGACATGCCCGTACCTCTCGGAGAGAAGTGAGGAGAGCTAGGCACATGTTTTAAAAGTTATTTAATTTTTAATTTATTTTATATATATCATTTTTATATGCATCAGAGTACTGACATCTATGTATCTGTTATGTACAGACGTGGGACCAATGCGGTCGACAGAATTTGTGAGGAATCAACGACGTCCTTGACCAGAGGTGGGACCAACAACAGTCGGTGGACCAATAGTTGCAAGGGGACCTCCAGCTGGAGAGGTTGAGAGAGTTTTGAGGCAGGTGGAGAGGAACCTCACCATGCTCACTTGTACAGTTCCCATGGCCGAGATCGAGGATCTCTCGCCATCCATGCAACCTCATGTAGTTGGGGTGCCACGGCATTGGGTCCAACTTTTCCTGCATTTGGCTAACGCCGTCGTTCACTATGGCAGGGCCAATAGGCCCCGAGATTAGATAGGATGGACTTATTATTTGCTGACAACACGTTTTGTATGTTTTTGAGGGCATGAGCCCCGTGATGTATACCAGATCTTATTTTTGAGGCATTCATGCTGACTTTTGTAATCTGACACTTTTTGACACACACACACACATATATATATTTACATCTTTATGTCTTATGGATTACATTTTTTTACAAATGTATGTACATGTGTATGTGCATGCTTATTTTTATGTGTGTGCAACATGCCAATCTAATACTTGATTAGCTAGAGTATCTATCATTTGATTTAATCTCCTAGGAACATGGATATACATAATGTAATCAAAGTAACATTCTAAGAGACGTACCCTAAGTAAATGTTGGTGTAAAGTAGGATCATAAAAATGGTAAACTCCATTTAACTGGGACACAACCAACTGAGAATCTAAGTAGACTCGGAATTGAGAAATGCCATGCGACAAAGTGTCACGAAGCAACTTTATCACTACACTGTACTCGATGACATTGTTTGTGGCATCACCTAGACAGATACCTATGGAAGATTGAAACTGGACTTCAGGTGTGAAAATCACCCAAGCTGCAAAATAAAGCGTTTAAGTGTGTTGGCTAGCGCTGTCCTCGAACCCAACAAACACCTTTGAGTCACTTGATATCTCCCACAATGAAAAATATGACATAAATAATGACACGTCCATAAAACAAAAAGACAAAAAATTGTATAAGAATTATACATATGTACAAGAAGTCACCTAGGCGACCAAACTAAGATTAATACTTCTTGAGGTAGAGCCCATTTCTAGTCTCCTCCAAGGCATTTCCCTCAAATTCAATGAGATGATAAGCGCCCTTCTTTAAGACCTCTTTCACAATGAAATTTACGAACCACATGGGTTTGAACTTGCCTGCCCCCAGGGGATCCTTGTCTTGGTCATAAACCAGGAAAAGATCTCCTTTAGAGAAAATACGAGGATGAACGGACCGATCATATTGACACTTGAATCGTTGCTTGTGAGCCTCTTTGGCCACAAATGCATCATGGAATTTCTCATCGATCTTCTTGAGATATAATAGGCATTCCTCAAGCGGTGAACTGTCTGGAAATAACTTTGTTGCTAACATTAAAGACGAGATTTGGAACTCAATAGACAAGACTGCTTCCAGCCCGTATACGAGTTGAAAAGGTGAGAAACTGGTGGCAGTCTTTACAGATGTTCGGTAGGCCCATAATGTTGAGTACAACATAAAATTCCAATTTGACTTGGCATAATTGATCGTTCGTTGAAGAATAGTCTTGAGGGACTTATTCACAGCTTCCACCTGACCATTCGCTTGTGGGTAGTAGGGTGATGAATTTTCTTGCCTCAACCCAAGATTTGATGTTAACTCAGACATCATTTTGTTCTAGAAGTGACTTCCATGGTCAGTGACAATCTCCTTCTGGATGCCGAACCTTGCTACTATCTGATTAAAAATGAAGAGAGTTGATGTTTCTCCATCATTGTTAAACGTTGGCATAGTCTCGACCTACTTTGTGAAGTAGTATACCACTATGATTATATAACAATGCCCCCTGGCTGAAGCTAGGTGAAATGTAGTAAAATCAATCCCCCACTTAGTGAAGGGACCAACAACGATGACAAGAAACATGGGAGCAACATGTGCCCTCATCTTCCAAGAGAAGATCTGACACGGGTGGCACTTCTTGACCGACTCAACATAATATTTGATTAATGTAGGCCAAAATTAACCAGCTTGTAGAATCTTTTGGGATGTTTCCAACCAAGACAAATGATCACCACATGCTCTAGTGTGGCAGTTGTTAAGAATGAGTTCTACTTCCTCGTGTATAAGGAACCGATGAAGAATGCAATCTACGCCTCGACAATACAAAATGTCATCAATTATGAGATAGTTTCATTCCTGATGGCAAATTCTTCGACGCTCGTCACGGGAAGAACAAGAAATGAAATTCAAAGGATGGAGATAGACTAGTATATCTCCATACCATGGGTCCAAATATGCGATCATAAAAATAACTCCTTTGATAGGCGATTCTTTGGTCGTAACATCACTTTATTCGACTGGAAGTTCCGAAATAAGTTTTGTAAAGAAAAATGACTTTTTGGATTTCGCAGAAACAAAATCCTAGTCAAATTCCTAGAGGATTGCAATCCATATACTGATCTTTCCGGCAATGACCCATTGTGTCAACACATATTGAAAGGGATTCACAATGAAAATGCCAGTGGTATTGCAAAGCAGAATATTATGATAGAACCATTGGAGAACATGCACTGCTTCTAAAGAAATCTTCTCAACATGGGAATAGTTTAGTTTAGGCCCAACCAGACCTTGGCTGAGGTAATAAATAACATGATCCTTGAGAAAATCATCCTCTTGAACCAAGACCATGTTGATGGTCGACTCTGCAATGACCAAGTACAACAAAAAATATCTGTTATAATCAGGAGGCCATAGCAGAGGGGAAAATGTAAGGGTGTGTTTCAACACTTCAAAAGAACGTTGAGCAGCTTCGGCCCAACAGAAAGGGACTCCCTTTTTCAATAAACACATGAACTCTTTTGTGATCTCAACATATTTTGCAACAAAACACCAAAGAAATTTCTCTTTCCCCTGTAAGCTATGAAGCTGGGGTATTGTGCACAAGGGAGGAAACTGAATTATCGACTCAACCTTAAGAAGATCGACCATGATCCCTATTGTCAAAACTATGAAACCTACGAGATGACCTAACGTCATGCAGAAACTACACTTGTTAGGATTCAAGCGAATTCCGATAGTAGCGACATTGTTCGAATATTAGTCGGAGGTGTGTGGGATGATCAGATCTCTTATGAGAGAAAGATGCTAGATCATCAAGATAAGCCTCAACTATATGTCTAAGGTTGTGGAAAGAAAAAGACATTCTTAAAAGTGGCTCCAACATTCTTCAGGAAAAAAGGCATATTACGATAAGCAAATGTGCCCCAAGGACAGATAAAAGTTGTTTTATGATGGTCTTCAGGTTTGATCTGAATCTGGTTGTATCCCAAAAAACCATCCATGAATGAAAATACCTCACAACCTACACATTCATCGACAATCTGATCGATGAATGGGGTGGAAAAATTATCTTTGAGACATGCCTTTTTCAAGCCATGGAAGTCCATGTGCACACAAATCATACCCTATTTTTTGTTAACTAGACTGGGAATTGACACCCATTCCGTCAACTGTACGAGGTAGATGAAACTGAATTTAAGCAATTTCTTTACTTTAGCCTTAATCGTTGCCGCTTTACGAGGATTCACTGGACGAAGCTTCTATCGAACTGACATGGAGTCATGGTAAGTCGTTATCTCATGTTCGATGATTCTTGGATAAATGCCTAGAATTTCCTCGTAAGACCAGGAAAAAACGTCACAGAATTATTTAAATAATTTTGTATAAATTCGAATCTCTTCGGGGGAGCAGTATGCTCCGACAAAAAAATTCTCCATGACACCAGGGGTTCTGGAGATATCTGTAGGGATCGTTTCAATGATACTCTCCATATTACCCTTGGCGTAAACCGCGTGCATAGCCAGAGGATTAATAGTACAAGAACTATCTCCAATCATAGTCAACACAAATTCACCTCCCTCTATTCTTCTTAACTCTGGGAGAAAATAAGATCTATGATGGAGATCATCCCAGGGTTTGTCTCAACTAGTCAATTCCTCAAGAATCACCTCATCTGAAGGAAAGACCAGGTCTAAATAATCTTTAGTGGAAAGGGAACCTTGAGCCCAAATAGGTTCGAGAACTGGATCTAACTACTGTGCGAGAGTCATATCGGGGTCGACCAAATCTTGTTGGACAATGTTGCACACAAATTCTGTCACAGAAAAGGGCATGGCCATGCCAGAATTCCCTTTCCTTTCCATCAAGGCCGATGGGGAAGGAAGAGTCCAAGTATCGTGAAAGTAAGTCATTCAGAACAACAAAATTTGAAATATTTTGGCCCTAGGCTGGTCGGGGACAATTGATATAAGATTGACATCGCCAGAAGGAGGTGGGTAATCGAAAGAACGCATCAATGATGGACACAGAACAACCCCTATGTTGACAGTGCTGGGCTAAGGGTTATCAATCATCGAGACCATGGATTCTCCCGATGAAGGGTTAGGATGGAAGAAGGACAACTGGTCAATGGTTAGGATTCGGTCCTTGTGTGGAAACAACAAGACCCGAAAAACTGTGGAAACCACCGCATGCTTTGCATAGGTCCAACTCCTTCCTAACAAAAGGTTGTAGACAAGAGGTGCATCGACCACTTTAACTTCGACGCACACAGTCTTCTCTACTAAATACACAGGGAAACAAGGGATGATTCCATGTGGTTTGAAAGAACGACCATCGAAAGCAATAATAAAAGTAGGTGATGGAGAGAAAATGGGTTGGCCAATGGACTTCCAACACGTCAATGACATCACGCAAGTCAAGGCGCCCTCATCAACCACCGTACGGAAGGTATTCTGAGTAAAATATTTTGTGGTGTAATCCACTACTATCTGAAATGCAACGTGGTAAGGGAGACGAGGTTTCAAGTCTGTTGGATCGAGAATGATCACTCCTAGATTAAAAGTCTCTGCATATCCCAAGGTAGATAATAGAGCCTTTTCCTGTGAAGGGAAACTCTGGAGGACTTCCAAAGCATACATCGTGCAAGGGTTTTGTGCCAAATCTTTCAATATAGAGTAGTTCTAGGAAACCCTCGCATTCATATTATGAGAAGATTTCTTGAACGCACCTTTGGGGATGCATGTCATTGTTTCACCCATCATCTTCTCGATCTGGAGAGGAACTGGTGGGTTTGTGGCTTATTTACCCTTCTCGACATATTCCGACATTCTGTAATCTTGGGTCCTAGTATGAGCATTACCTTTTACCATATAAAAATTCACGGCCGAAGTATTACCAGTAGACACGGGGGGTCCCTGACTGCCCCCCTTCCATGCTCAAAGATGCTGAGGCTTGATCCATATTTTTCCCATGTGGAAATGGGTTCATTAGCACAACAGGCTGTTGTTGCGCCAATAGCTTCTGGGCCTCCACAAGTCAAGGGAACAGGTGAGTCGGGTGGTCTTCCTTGTAAAGGTTACACAGATACTTCAACTTTCTCTTTTCTGTGTTTCCCCCGCCAACATTGTTATTGGCCTTCTTATTCCCTTTACTCTTCTTGTTTCGTTGTTTTCTCTTTCCTTCAAGATGTTGGTTGGCCTTTGGGTTTGTTGACTATACACTGTGTACATCCAATGTTTGGGTAGGGGAAACAGTCGAATCAGAGGTATGGTTGGTTGTTGTCTGTTGTATCGAAAATTGTTGAAATTGATTTGACAACAGATCAATGGACTTTCCTTGTGTTGAACCAACTATACCATCAACATGTTGTCCAGAATTTTGTTTGTCCTTGTCGAGGATGGACCGTGGTGCATATGGAAAGATATCATAGAGTAAGGCAGACTAAGATTAAATCAGTTCGAGCTATTGTGCTCTCATTATCTCTTCCTCCTATGAAAACACTCCCGAAGTTGCAACATCCTTGGATAAAATTGGTACCAAAGACTTCAGGAACCACTCCAACAAGAAAGCCGGTGGGATCTGTACCTTAATCAAGCTCTCTAAATGCTGCCATTATTAGATGTGATCTGAGATATGATCGTCCTTAGTCTACTCAAAGTTGGCTAGCAAATCTGTGTCAGCATCGTATCTCACAGGTAGTTGGAAATGGTTTAGGAAGGCCATCACCAAGTCGCTAAAGTAAGAATACCTTGAGCGATTGAGCTCAATATACCATTTCATGGCACCCCTGATAAGAGTGCGTTGAAACATGCACAATTGTATGGAGTCATCTCGCAGTGAGTTTGACAAGCACCACAAGTGTAAAGTTGTCATGTGATTACCTGGGTCTTCACCAGGATTGCCTTTGAATTTTGGAATATCTGAGGGAAAATTAGTTGGCATGGGGGGCCAACGTGGATCATGAAAAATTAGGTTGTTAAGCAACCTTGACAAGTCTGGCAGATGTAGCATTTCTAGAAACGGTATTTTGGGTTGGGTACTATGTACAGGAAAAAGGGGACCTGGAGTTTGACTGGCACCAGGTTGCTAGGAAAAGTTGGGTTGCTAGCTAGGGTTCAGGTAGACACTGTGTCCTTGACCAAGATACAAAAAATGTGTTTGCTAGGATATCATCAGTTGATTCCCGTAATTGGACAATGTGGGTTGGGCGAGGATTGCTCCCTGTGTTGTGTTTTGAATATTTTGGAAGGGGATTCCCCCAACCAATCCTGTGAGCATAGGTATTGAGCCTTGCCTGGGGTTCCATTGAACATGGAAGGGGTTGCCCCCGACCAACATACCTTGTGAGGGAACTGATCCCTACCAAGGATTCCAAAGTCCTTGTGAGGAGAAAACTCTTGTACTTTCCCCCTGTGTAGTAATAGTACCCTTCACAGGATTCTGTTGTCCAAAAACAGGGTTGCCCTTAAGCGAGATGACAATCGAAGAAAAAGAGTTATTACCAAACACGTTGAACAAAGAGAACGACAAGGATATCACTGACGTAGTGTAATATGAAGGTCCTAAAATGCCTGCTCCAAACAAGCTGTAGTTAGCATTCAACCCGATGGGTTGTTGGAAAGCACCACTGAGCGAGGGGAACAAAGGAGGTATATGACCCCCACTGTAAGGGACAACATTGAAAGGGACTGAAGTGCCCCCATTAGACCCTTGCATGGGATAATTTGAGCTCCCTTCACCCAGACCCATGGTCTGTAGGGTGGAGTAGGTAAGGATGGAGTTCGAATCAAAGACGGGCATCCCATATGAAAATGGAGGGCCCATTGCACTCTGTGTAAATCGAGTAGTGGTCATCATTGATGATGGTATCAAACCACTGCCCAAGGTAGAGGGGGTTGAGACCACTATGGTTCAGACCGCCGAAGATGGGTTAGGAGGAAACATACCCCCTATGGTAGTAGCCAAAATAGGAGGATGAGGACTCCTGAACAAAGTAGCATCATTTGCTTCTATAGTTGCTTGTAAGACTATCTGATGCTCGTAAGGTGTTACCCTTAGAGGGACAACTTGTACCAAGATTGACACTGATAAGTCAGTGATTGGAGGGTTGGCTAGCCTGAGAGGTTCCACTCTAAGGTAAAAAAAAGTAGGTTCCTTCGGATTCGAGTAATTGCCTCTCGGAGCAGGCTCGAGCACATTTTTCTACGGCCTCGTTGCTTCAAATGACCCTTGTTGGTCAAGTCTTCTCCATAATGGTGGTAGTAGTGGCTCTAATGCAACCAATGATAGGTCCTGATGCCTTCGCGACCAATGGATCTCTTGATCTTCCACTTTGTGAAAAGATCAATGACACAGTAAGGCTTTAACTAATGTTTAAAAACAAGAACACACTAGAAAAATTCCTATAAGATAAACGAAGCAAACCACTATCTAGTTAGAATAAAAGTTATGCCAGCCAATACTAGAGCAACTTACTGGTGCAAGTGAAACTCGAACATGGAAGCACCCTCCAGGAATACTCTACAAAGTGTGACCCAATGTCTTCCCTAGGTACTGCGGTCACCTGAGTAAGTCCCTAAAATATAGGAAACTAAGTTGCTAGCTCGCAAACAGTCACCAGGCAGGTACAATTGACAGTCGGGTGGACCGTATTGAGCAGGATAACAAGTCTGAAACCTATCGAGGGTATTGAAAGAAAGTGGTCCAGAAGACAACATAATATCTTGAATGGATTCGAGTTCCACAAAGCTCCATAGGCAAATGCGAGCGACAATATTCCCACAACAGATCCTTAATATGCGTTCCCCACTACGTTTAGTCCAGATTTGGAGGGGTTATCTCTGCTTCCTTTCCTCACGCACCCTCGTGTTTAGCCCCTGTGTTATAGGGGGGTCCCGGATAACTTTCACGTCACTGGACTTTAACACTCCCTATCTTTGACTCCGATGTTTGTTTAAAATCCTTGAAGAGTTTCCTCTCCAACCTAATTCAAGGCCCTAACCCTAAACTAGTTGGTTGACCCTACAAACATAAAAGTCTAATTAATTTTAGATTTACTGTTCGTTTTAATGGCTTTTTTAACTCAAAGGATATGGAGATGAAACTAGTGATGTTTATGAGAGATGAAAAGAGGAGAAAAAGATGAAACTCTGAAAGAAAAATTACTTCTAGTCAAAAGTAAAGATTTACAACTAACTCTTTGTAACCAACTTTTTCTATAACTAACTTTTTCAATATCTTTAAAAAAAAGATCTAAAATGAAATTTCACTTGACTACAAGCTACTTATGCTTCAAGAAATAAGCAGGGATGAAATGTTACTAATCCTTAATATGCTAACTATAAAATGTTGGCAATATTTTTGTAAAATATTCAAATTTCTAAGGATTTTATATAGCTTGTATAAAATTTTGGTTATTTTTAAGGTAAAATAATTTTATCCTATAGAATTTGGGCGAATCTAGAATTTAGAATAGTGAATCTTTTTTTGGGAAAAACCATGGAAAATTAGCCCATGAGTGATATTTAGACCCTAAAATCATCCATGGAAATAAGTAAAGAACTTAAAAAATGAACTCTGTTTCCTATCAAGTAAAATAACTAACTCCAACTATACCAAACTAAGAATGATTTTTTTTTTTTTTAATTCTTTAAACAGGAAAAACTTAAAATAAATATATTTTTTTTCTTTTTTCAAAGCAAATGAATGGAAGAAAAATAACTACAAGACAAGACTGAAACAGACCTTTGGCCCACTACGGATCGCAGGGAATCACTAAAGACACCAAACATGCCGATCAAAAATTCAAATACTCTCTTGAAACCATTTCAGAAGTAAACACAAGAAACTTCAAAAAAGATAAGAAAACTGAAATGTAACCCAAGCTATGTCTGTAAAAACAGAGACTCTGAACTCTATCAAGAAACCCTGAGAAGTATAAACCTCAATTAGGTAAGAGGTTGGATGCCTTGTTTTCAAAAAAAAATTCTTGAACTAGGTATGCTATTGGTGCTTCAACAGCCTGTGTATGTACACGGGTTGTTTACTACACAGGGCATGTATGTACGTGGGATGACCCAAAGTAGGGTGTGTACACCTCTGTACTTCCTCAAAAAAAGAAAGAAAACAAACAGACTTATAGGGCAAGGAGAAATGGTATGGTACCTGAAGGTGACTAGATTCCCTTAAAAGACTCAGAAGACTCAACATAAACTCGAAAGGAATAAAAACCAATCAGACACCCAAAATCCTCTAAAACCCTAGAGGCTTCCCCAGTATAGTCTCCAATTCTGCTAGTGGGAAAACCCCCCCTATGACTACACCAGGGTTCATAATGTAGGCAGATAAATTAACCATCTAAAACTCAACTACTTTTCTAACTAAACCAAACATACCAAACTCATACAAGGAAATAAAGGATGAGAGGGATCGAGTAACTATACCTCTACTCTGCATCCAATGATGATCCCCTCATGTTTGAAAGCTTCGTTGACTACACGCCTCCTCCCAAGGATGACCTGCATTCAAAGATAGACAAACAGAAAGCTACAAGCATGCTATTTCATATACAAATTAGGGTTAGATGTTAGAATGTCAAAACATAAACCATTAAAAGCATTCAATACACCATGATTTGGGACAGGAAAATTATTTCTTTAATTAATAACTCAATGATTATACCTTTACAACCAAATACGACTACTTCTCCATGAACCTGGTCCGGGATTGTCTTCACCAAGATCCAAGTGAACCTTTGTATGGATTCTCCTCTCAAAATTTTGATCTCTTCTTGGGAAGTGAATGGTTTCTTATGGAGGAAGAAGGGTTGATTGGGGAATGATGAGGCAATTCTCACAAAAGAGGCTGCAATTACTTGGGCAAGGAGGGGATGTGAAACGGGTTGACTTTCACTATTCTTATGTCTAGATGTGGAATGAGACCCCAACACCTCCTTTTATATGAAAAAAGGATGGTTGTTCAGTTGGGTTATGGGCTATAGGTGGTGGATTAGTTGGGAAACTACCCAATAGCCCGTAATCTCAATGAATTCCTTGCAACTTTTAATTTTTTGCAACTTTTGCAAGTATACATGGGTTGTAATGGTGTAGAATGCGTTTGTATGTGGGATGTAGTTGTTATCACTGGAATTTCATCCACAAATGGTTATAGGAATCAAGCATCTTCAAACACCCATTAGTTCATCCATGGCCCAGAAAATGCATTTCCAAAGGGCACAAAACTATACAACTAGTTAAAAATTTAGCATGCACCAAAGATACAAAGGAAGCACGTGCATGTGTGATAGTGGAATAACACCGAAAAAGTGCATATGTGCCTGATGCACGATTGTGGATTCAAAAATCCATGCACACCTAAGAATGACGAATTTATGATTTTGGTTAGCCTTCCACCCACTTCTAGTTCATCTCCGAAGTCGATTTGACACCCAAATCCAAGCTGAATCCAAGTGGGGGGTTGGCCAAAGACCTAAGGGTGCCCTAAAGAGCGCCTTGTTCATATTAAAGACTTGTTGAATAATGAATCAAAGCTTTGCTATAAAAAGAGGCCATGGGTGAGCTATATTTTCAAGGAATTCATTTGTATTGTTATGATGCCTATATTCTCTTGGAGGATCCTCTTTCCTCATCAAGAGCATACAAGCACCATTTCATTTGGCCATTCACATCACCTCTTCAGTGAATGAGCTTTGTATTTCTTCACCATTTCCTTTTAGTTTGCTACTTGTAAGAAGAGATCAATCATTGGGGGTTCAATATCCATCCCTTGGAGGAAGAAGGGACCCATAAGTCCCCCTTTCTCTTTGGTGTTTTCCCACTAATACAATTTATGCATTGGTGGCATGCATGTTGTTTATTTTTTGTTCTATTTCCCTTATTCACTCTAGTTTAGTTTCTTTTATTGTTATTAGTTTAGTTATTTCTTTATTTCTTATTCTTGATGTTTCTAACTCTTGCATTCACTGTTGTCTTGTCCATCTAACCCAAATGGACTTGTAAGCGTCCTTATTTTTCTCATTTAGGTGATGAAAGGGATGCAACAGATTGGCAACTCCACTGGGGATTGGTAAAAATTCCTCCCCCCCCCCATTTTGGTTGATTGAGCACTTCCTTTTTTCTTATTTAACTTGCAACAATTAGAACCGACCCATGCCTACCTACAAAAAGCCAAATTCGACGTTGAGCTGAGAGAATTTCATCCGAAATTTTCTTCCCAACTGTGTAACAGAAAATGCATGGGTTTTTAACCCACAAGCACGTATTTCGAGCATGTGCGCCAAACCCACTGTGTTTCTCAATGCATTCTACACTCTGCACCAAAAAGTCATTTTTAATTTGCACATTGGCGCCCAATGCACCTCTGTCTACTCTGCAACCCATGCATTTGTCCAGAAAATCATATATTGTAAGGGTTTTTGTGATCTGTTGAAGGCCCATAGCCTTCTTAAGTTTGATTCTATGCATATTGTAATATGCACCACACTTAGATTCCCTTTCCACATGAAGGGTTAGTCAAAACATAGGCACTTAGGGGGTTAAAATCCATATTTATCCTCTTTTTTCTTTCATTTTTCCACATGGATGGCTTGCTCTGATTAAAGATAAGTTGGAATCATTCTATATCACAAATATAACTACTTGCATTGTGACCAGAAATTGAATGTCAATATTTAAAGTATGCTCTTCTCTCCTGCCATAAAGCGATCTTGAGAATTAGAAAAACGATTGAGAGAAAATTTCACCTCCCTTAAAAGAAAAAATCTTTAGGAGAGGAAAACAACTCCCTTGGGACTCCTTTTAGTTTCTTTTTTCAAACACATAATAAATTTGTAAGGGCCCATGCATGCCCACATGCTACAAAGATATGATAGTTTTGAATTTGCTTTCTTAGATTAAAACACTAGTGAAGTTTAAAAGGTTTTGTAACGGGCCCATACATGCCCACATGTCCACAATCTAGGATAGTTGTTGAAGATTTCTTAGATTAAATCACACCAGGGAGTTAAAGGATTGGTAAGGACCCACATGTCCACATGCTAGTTCTCTAGGGACTTTAAAATTTCACAAGGTTGTACCAATGACATTTAGTAAATTAGGTAATCAAGACTTGTAAGGACCACACGAAGTCCACATGCAACAAGGTGCCACCTAACTTATTAAAATTTTGGCACAATTTCACTTGTTCACACACAAAGTCACTACTCACTCACATAGCTTCATTTATAAAATCATGGAGGTTGAATTAAGTTTCCTCCGGAGGGATTCTAAAACGCCCCACCCCTTTTTTCTTGATGAGACTATCCACTCCCATTTAATTTCAACGATATTGGTTCACATCCCCAATCTCTCAAACAACCACATCTAAATTTTTTCTAAAAACTCACTAAGTTTTCCTCCACATGAGGTGCCAAAAGATTTTTTTTTAGTCTAGGTAGGATCTCGAGGATAGACATCCAAATAACTCCCCATTATCTAGTTCTCACATCTTGAAACAATAGAAGTTGTCAAATAGGGAACTTTAAATCCTCCAAGTCAAGTGTTCTTACACCATAAGGCAGGGAGATACCCGTGAAGGGTTGAAATTCAAGGTCCATTTGTTCTGTGTGTCCCCCCTTGAGGCACCCACCTCTTGGACGGGATCCAGCCCGTGACCCATTTCTTAAGATGAAAATATAAATGCCACACTTTGACCGAGGTACCTAGTGACCAAATTTTAGAATATCTACCTAGGTGGCAATTATGGGCTGCAATTGCAGCTTGATTGGATTTTGTGTGGATATTGGGAAATATCGTCAGCTCTTTCAGGATATGCATCCTCTACCCCTCATTATAACTGATTACTTCATACTTCACTAGTTTCTCTTCCGGTGGCTTCATACCCCACTGTTGAGTGCTATTGGAAGGTCTAGTGCTATTTGAGAGGAAGGATGTTACGTCTTTTAGGACACGAGCATTTTTTTTCTTTGTTCTCCCATGTGAACACAACCTACCTACCCACATGTATCCTTCTTTATCAATAGATTTATGTATGATGCTCTTGTGATTACATGCGATTGCGAGATATATTGTGAAGGTACAAAAAATCATAACAAAGACTCTTGTTCATTTATTGCTCTCATCACCATTTTCACTCATCTACTTTGCTATTCAGACATCATAGGGGACACAAAGAATCCCTGTCATTCCAGATGCTTGCTAAATCTCCCTCCCATTATAGGAGGAGTTCCTAGTCTTGCCAACTCATTGGCTCCACCTTCTCACACTCCTGTGAGTGCTACCGTCTTAGGATCCACTTTTCTTGGTTCCACTTTACTTGGGTCCACTTCCCAAGGTCAACCATCCACCCACTTTCCTTTACAAGGAAGCGGGGGGCACACTTCTTCCCCAGGAGGAAGTAAAACACCACCTAGCCCCCCTCAAGGGTCAGGTACCCAAAACACTCACACCATGGCTGGAGCTAATCCTTCACCACCACCTCAGATGCCATACTTGGCTTCCCTTAACATACCAGATCTAACTAGGCTCACCAATGATCCTATATTGCATGACCCCACATGGCCTACAATTCCTACCAAGCTACCTTAAGACATTCCCAAGTTTGAAGGAATCATATGTACGCGGTCAACAGTAGTGGTGCAACAAGCGTATGTACGTAGGCAGTATTTGTGTAGGGTGTTGGGGCTCAGAAATGTCCTATTCTCATCCACCTTTCCCTTCATCATTATTCACATTTCATCGCCCCATTAACCTTTCACAATATCATTTCCATAAATATACTTTGGTTTCACCTTATTGTTCTCCACTTTATTCATTTTAGTATTTAAAAGGAATTTGTGATTAAATGTTCGAAAAGCAACATGTTTTCATATATATCTCAAATATGTGTGAGCTTTGTAATGTGTAGGAATATGTGAAGGATTAATTCAAAGGAATTCTCAAATACTTCCTCCACCATTTCAATATTTGAGGAGATAATTCAAGCCCATTCCAAGGAGAAGATCATGGAGATTTGGTTGGAATATTTTATCTAAGATATATGAGAGATATGTGTGAGTATTTAAAGGGATTATATTTTGTAATAATGGAAAATAGGTTGAGAGAATAGTGGATCTGTAATAATGAGATGGTTATCTTATCTTCAAGGCTCTCATGTATAAAAGAGAGTG
>ML777706.1:101311-132415 GCA_009831015.1 Picea engelmannii
TATATACCAAGGAGACATTTTCATTTTGAATCATCTTGTACTTGAACATTTAAGTGGGGTAAAAGGAGGTTGCCCCCTCGAGGAGGCTTATTATCTGAAATTATCTCTTTTTCAAGGCGTTGAGTACTTTTTCTGAGGTTTTTATATGCTATATTGATGTTTGGTTCTTAACAACAATTGTGCCTATTCATAGTAGTACATAACTACAATCCAGTGGTTCATTACCACACCAAGTAACACACAAGTACTTGATCAGTAACGTATAGTCACGAACAGTGGAACATATCCACCACAGTAGTCTTCATCTACTGTCATACAATCTTCATAAAAAACATCTGATAGCAACCTGCATAGAAACAATGCTATGATATGTACTGAATTATTTGGGCCAATCTTTCACTCACATCTGTGAGCTCTGAAAGAATATATGCCTCACGAACAGTGGAACATATCCACCACAGTAGTCTATATCTATTGTCTTCATAACAAACATCTGATAGCAACCTGCATAGAAACAATGTTATGATATAAACTGAATCATCTGGGCCAATCTTTCACTCACGTCTATGAGATATGAAAGAATATCTTCCCTCAAAGTAGAACAATGAGATATCTAGACTATTCTTCTCAAACAAGGAAGAATAATTTTCCTGTCTTATGAACCTGGGCCATTCCCCACCCTAGGCCATTCTTCCTACACTAATCAAAGTGTACCCTGGAGAGAATGTATAACCCTAAGGAATGCTGAGTCTAGACCATTCATCCTACACTAATCAAAGTGCACCCTGGAGAGAATGTATAAACCCTAAGGAATGTCTGTCCCTAATTGTTGAGCCTGAACCATTCCCCACACTGGGCCATTCCTCCTACACTAATCAAAGTGCACCCTAAGAGAATGTATAAACCCTAAGGAATGACTATCCAGACCATTTCCTTTGTTAATCACAAGAGGAAAAGAGTGTTCTGCATCAACCTCCAAAACGAACCATTCCTCATGTTAACCACAATGAGAAATTGTTGTCCGGCGAGGCGAGCCAGTCTTCTTGAGTAACCCTCAATAAGAGAGACTTCCCTAGACCACTCCCCATGTTAACCACAATGGGAAGTGACTATCTATGATACATCAACAATCAAACTACTTCCCATGTTAACCACAATGGAAAGTGATTGTCCGTCAGAAGTCTCAATCCACTTTCTGAACAGGAAAGCATCTATCCAAGATGGACTATTTTTCAAATTTAAAGATGAATGTCTTCAATAATGTTTTCAGTGCTCCCTCCTAACTTGGAGAGTCATTTCTTCCTTTTTCAATAAGAAGGAAGTTGTTTCCACGAGCTCCAGCTTGAGTACGCAAACTCTTTCATCTTGGATAGAAGCTTTACCAAAATGTCTGCTTATCTGCTCATCTGTGGAGATATGTATTGGAGAATCATTTTCTCCTTTCTAGACTTCATCATGGATAATGTAATGCTTGATTTCAAATGTACTTTAGTCTAGAACATTGTGAAGGCTTCATGTAGATCTGAACAATAGAGTATATCATAGTTGGAAAACTGGAACATATCCATGTGGCACTTCTTCTGTCATCATGAGATCTGATCTACTAAGTAATCATCTTGATGTTGTAGGAAATCTTCACCACGCTTTTGTTGTGCACTGGAGGTTCTCCACCAAGTTATCTTCTTCTATCTACGTACAAGAGTCTCTTTCTGGTATGCCTCAAGGTCTTGATATTTCTCTCCATACGCTCTTTATTCAATTTTTTTGGAGAACATTCTTTGCATTCATCTGATGTAGAACTCCAACTCAAGGATGTTACAGATGATATAAAGACTCATGTAGTGATATGTCTGGTGTACTGGAGCAAGTAATCATCATAGTCTTCTCCCTCCATCTTGGAGAACCTCTAGTTCTAGATCTTGCAATTCTTTTATTCATAAGTCTTCACTACACTGTTCTTCATCATGACTTTCAGTTCTTCTGCTTGATTGCTTCTAGTGAGTTCATATCAGGCTGGTAATCTTGTGATTCTTGATACAATGACTGGTTGTTCTGATTTCTCTTTCTTTCTTGGAATATTCATGTTCTTATTCATGTTTTTATTTAGTTCTTGGGTTCATGGAGTTTCTTATAGATTCCATGCCCTAGAGATTCCACTTCTTCTTTTCATCATAGAATCACGGATCTAGATGGACAACCAAGAATACTTTAAGGATTCTCTTCAAAGAAGTCTACTTCTGTGGTTGAACTGAACACATACTGTCTTTCATGGCTGCTACCATGGATATATATATTTCATCATCTTCAATGGATCATGGGATTATCTCCCTCCTAATCCTTGCTTCATGTATAAGTGCATGTAATCGTCGCCCTCCGTCTAACAGAGTCCTCGCTTCCATCTGCATCCTTATTGTCTTCTGCAATGTATAATTGGCTCTCTTGTCTAACAAATTCCATGCTTCCATTTGCATCCTTATTGTCTTCTCCAATGTATAATTGGCTCTCTTGTCTAACAGAGTCCACGCTTTCATCTTGTTGTTTTCTACAAAATGTCATAAATCTTTTTCCAATTTCCTCTCGATTGCTAACTTCTTTTTGTCTTTTCTTCTTCTAAGTCTTTACATGATTTATTTGGCTTAATGGCTTCCGCATGATTTGTATTTCATCCTTTCATGTGTATTATCTAATAATATCCATTTTCATCTTGTTTGTTCTTCCCTAGGTATAGTTCTTCTTGGAACACATTATCTTCCAAGAGATAGATATACAAGATATGTACAGAGACGATGAAAACAAGATATGTACAAGAAATAAGAAGAGTGTTGTTACCTTTTAAAAGAAGAAGTATCTCCCATCCTACTTAGTCTTCTTTGTAGGTTCCTTTTCTTTGGCAATCGATGCTTCATGTTTCTCCTTCCTTTTCTTTAGCTCAAGACACTGATTCTTGTAGTGACCGTACTTTTGACAGTTGAAGCATTGTACTTTTGAAATGTCTTTCTCTTGATTTGACTTCCTTCTTGAGCAAAACTTTCTTTTGTTCCTGAAGTTCTTGAATATTGCTGTGAAATCTTGATCACCATACTTCTTTTGGGGTTTCTCGCTTGCATTGATCCTTGATTCTTCTTGAGCATAACAAGTCCAAAGTTCTTCAAATGTTGGGTACTCCTTCCTTGTGTTCATGCTTGTGGCAAATGCATCCCATGTCTTGGGAAGACCATTGAGTACTATGTTCACCAATTCCTTCTCTAAAGTGATCTCTTCAATAGCTTTGTAGTTGATCTCTTAACTAGGATATTCTTACAAAGTATGATGTTATGCTATCATCATCATTCATCTTCATGTCACAAAGCTCATTCTTCAGACTCATAACTTGTCCAATGTTTCTAACTGAGAAGATATTTGTTAGGACATCGTACATCTTCTTTGATGAGTCAAGATGGGAGATGTAGGGGATTAAGTGGTATTTTATGGAATCCACTATGATACTCATGGCATTGATGTCAACATTTTTGAACTTCTCCATAGCTGCAACGTTCTGTGGTTCCTTCTCTTCTCCTTCTTCAAACTCTAGCTTCAGGATCTTTCCTTTCACGATATCCAATACTTTATTCTTGGCAAGGATGAGGTCAATCCTTGTCTTCCATGCTCTGAAGTTAGAGGATCCATCTAACTTGTTCTCAGACTTCATATAGTTAGTCATGGCTTCTTGACTTGGTCAAACCCTAGATTTGACCATAAATTCAAACTTCATGTCTTGGCTTGCTGAGAGTATCAGGAGATGAGATAGGCTAGGGTTCACTGTTCTATCCAAAGATTAGGTCAACATTTTCACTTAAGGTTCTTCAACAATAGGTTTAGGGTTTCTGCAACTGCTCCTGCTAGTAACCCTAGCGACAGTGTCTTGGGAGCCACTTCTGCTAGTAACCCTAGTGGCAGTTCCTCAACGAGCTCAATATCCTAGCAGCTATGTTTCCTTCCATCATTTAGACTGAATGAAGGAGGTGTGGGCCCATAACCTATTAGAATATAGAAGATTGTGTGCTTGTTTTACCATTGACGATACCCTTGTCACCCAACCATAGGCTGAAGCCACCCTCCAAGCACCTTAACCTTGACTGAAAATTACTCTGGAAGCAAACCCTAGACTAGATAGCCAAACAAGGTGTAGCGCATATTCCTCCAAGGATAGCGCACCAACAATAGCTGATCAGATAGTACAAACCCTAGCCAAGAGATAGTCCAAGCCAACACTGAAACTGCTAGTTGCAGTAGTTGCACCTGCAACTCTCCTCCACACGTGCGCACCAAATTGGGAACTGCAGTGTGCACCAGTTGTTGTCTACAATTTTGAGATGTGTCAAAATGAGAACTAGTGCCCTATATTTACACTGGTTCTTCCAGATTTGTTGGGGCCGACTTCTCCTTCTGGATATGTGTCTGTTCAGTATATTATTATTATTTCTGTCCGAGTTCTTCTCTTGGAGGCTAATAACCTAATATAAATTATCTTCTTGAGATGACAAGACTTCTAGGGTTATTATCCAATTCATTAGGGTTTTCTCTTGCTTTCCAGAGTCTTCTATTTTCGTCAGGTCCACACATGGAGGTAAATACCTCCCGCAGCTACCATAATATTAACACCCTCTTGTATGAACTCTTGTATTGTTTCCAGTAGAAAATACATATAGATAGATGATAGTAGAGTTGAGAGCCGACACTCAGCCATAGTCCAGTCTCACATATTGTAATGGGCATTCCACCATTAATAGAAAGTAACAAATTTTCTTGTTTGCCAATTTCTGTATAATGGATGTGTAGCTGTGAATGTAATTCGTATGCATTTGTATTATGAATGTATGTTAGAAATCGTCTATAGGGATAGAGTTATAATCTTCTATCTGTGAGTATTTTGGATTAATTTTGGTTCTCTAAGGCAAGTGAAAGGAGTGCACGATATAGAGTTGAGACTATGTGATCTGACGTAAGGAGTGTGTGTCTGAACTCATTTGAGTCAGAAGAGAAACTTCCAGGAGGGCACACTAGGATAATTCAAAATCTTAGAGGGAAATTTCAAGGTTGTTGAATACCTTGGAAAGAAAGGCTGTGTGAGAGAAAGCACAATGCAGAGTTATTGAATACTCTGTAAGACCCTACCAGGAGGGTATTGTGCTAGTGCAAGTGCGCACAGGAACAACACATTCTAGAGTGTTGGAAGAATTGAGAGAATCCTAGGGTGCTTGAATACTCTTAGGAAGGAAGGATTTTCAAGAGTGCATCGACCAAGAAAAGGATATTCCTTAATACTTATGGAAGGGCTCAGGGAGAAGCCGTCAGGACACCGAAGTAAGCGTAAGGAGTGCACCAAGGACATAGTAAGTTCATCTTCCAAGCATAAGAGGAAGGGAGTTAAGATGCCAGGAGGGCACTAGAAAGTCCACGGAAGGACATAAAAACTGAGAACCTCGAAGGATTCAAGCCGAGAAAAATCTTAGAAAGACTAGCGCAGAACTCTACAAGGAGTGTAGAGGAAAGGCTGAGAACAATCTAAGTCTTGGGAATAAATTGTGCTAAGTGTGCAAGAGGGTTGAGGACTTCCTGAAGCCCTAAAGATCATGAAATTTTCCAATGTCGGGAGAAGATAGGTGGCAATAAATCAGGAGATCCTAGATTTGGAGCTGCAATAGGTTTGTCAAGAGAAAACATAAATTCTTCGCGAAGTCATGAAGAGTGGTTTGAATCTAGACCGTTGGATCTGGAAGGGACACATGGAAGAGATCCACACCTTTCAAAGGAGTAGTACTCCAGGAGATATTAGAGGAGGTTAGTGAGAGACCCCCGAAGACTGGAGTCTGAATAGATCAGAGTCGTCGATCCAAAGGAGAGACTGAGATCGTTGATCCTCACGCCATTTGAGTTCACAGATTCTAAGTTCAGGAACATAGGAGTTAGTTGTCGTGGGACAAGCCAAAGCCTGAAGCCCAAAGCACTGTTGTGGTTGAGCCCCGAGACGCATCCCGAGGTAACATGATAGAAAGGGTCTAGCATAGAGAATGAGTGTTACCACCAAATTTCTTCAAAGGGCCAAGAAGAGAGCCATGGGGTTAAGACTACCCGCACTTTGGAAGAAGAGGGAAGTGTGATAAAGTTTAGTGGGTTCTAGCAAGGAACTGAAGAGTCAATTCGACTCAGGTGTTTTAAACGATCCTAGACCAGGAGGTCATGCATCCTTGGAGGAGAAGGGGAGGGGGTATGCGCCAGTGTGGTAATAGAGATAGCTTTTGTCTACAGATCGTAGGAAAAGGAGAGAGGGTGAAAATGGTATACTTTGATACCAGAGTGGTATCAAAGAGTGAAATTGTTTTTAGGTAGTGGAGAGTAGGGAGCCATAGAATTGGTTTCCATAGGTAGAGGAGATAGTCTGGATACATCAAGTAGAATCAAAGATTGAATTTTCCTTTATATAGAAAGTGAAGGGAGACAAAGTGTGATACTCTGTGGAAACTATTGTAAGGTGTGCAACATATGGTAAACAACTAGGTAGGATATAGGTGAAACAAGATGGTCATTGTAGGTCATAAGCACAGTCGAGGAGAATAATTCCCACAGAGAAACAAAGAGGAGATGGATAAGGAGCTGAGTGAAATCCAAGCAGAAATGGAGAAGCTAGCATTTAAGATGCAGCAAGAGGGTAGAAGAGACATCCTGATTTTCCATATAGGAAAGGAAGAAGAGATGAGCTTAGATGAGAGTTCATACTAGCAGGGGGTGTTGACAGATGGAGAGGAGGTGGAAGAAATCCCTCATCCATATGAAGATTCATACAGAGCTGCAAGTCACATGAATGCAGATGATGAGAAGTTGAAAAATTCCATCACAGAGGAGAAAGGTCAGTGGATTTTTTGGTCATTGGGGGAGTCAATATATTCCTACCAAGCAACTGAGGAGAGGCTAACATAGTTGTTGTAGATGCAACAGAAGGACAACAAGTTGAGACTGTCAAGGAGGAGAAGGAGAAGATACTAAAGTTTGTCCCAACAGAATAAGAACACCCAGTTGAGTCACTCACTCAGTGGGAGATGGAGTTAAAGGCAATGGAGGATTGGTTGAGAATTCCAGAACCAGAAGGTGGCTACCATGATATAGCCATGCCATAGGAAACATACTAGCACAAGTTGTAGCTAGAGGAAGTTGGAGTCGAACTAGTCAAAGAAATTGTAGGAGTTAGTTTGTCAGACAAGGTAACTGAACAATAGTTCAGTAAGAAGACTTCAGAATTGGATTCTACAATAGAGTGGCCAGTCAACATCACAAGGGATGAAAGAAACATGGGAGGTCGAAATGATACACCCATAGAGTAGCATGAGGAGTTGCATCTGAGAAGACTGCACAAGGAAAACCAATCAATGGAGAAACTAGAAGAGGTGATACGGTAGATAAGGGAGTTGATGTTAAGGTTAACGAAATAAGTGATCAATAAGGAGAAGCTGGATAGAGGATCACCTACACAAGAAATAGGGAAGATGCAGAAGTAGCAACAAAAGCGAAGCAGAGGAGCAGGAGGAAAACTCCTGGGGATAGTTTGGGATCCAGGAGGATTTCATCAGACCTGGGAAGCTCATGAGCAAGATCTCATGAATTTTCATAGCCATGGAGTATGATGCAGGAGCATCGCTCCACCTTAGTACGCGCCAACTGATTAGCATGATTGGTGCACATTGAAGGAAGGGAGAGGCATCACCCTCTCATTTTTCCTTCGAAATCTAAATCATGATCAGGGAAATAAATGTTGACAGGATGGTAGAGCCAAGTTGTGCCTTCACACAGGATGTAGATGAGGTCTCCATTAAGTGGTTGATGGTAGGAGGGATCTTGTTTCAGGATAAGTCCGTGTGTACAGACACAAACCGACCTCCCTAGATCCACCTGGTATCTAGAACAAAACATGACAGAATAATACTCTTTCCCTAGATCTAGCCTATTGAACGAACTAAAAGGTAAGGGTTACAAACATACCTTATGAACACTTTCCTTATATCTCTGTTGTTCCAAGATTTTTCTCCAATACTCTCGTCCCGTTCAAATCACGACAGAACGAACCAATCGAAGTAAAGGCAAATTAATATATTCAATGACTAGTCTATACATATGATCAAGGAATTATGTAATAAAGTGACATCATCTTTATGGGAAAGGGACATATTATTGTATTGAATTAATTGAAAGAGAAACTTACAACCTGAGCCTTGATGTTGTAGGTCTCCTTTCGATGGATCCTATCTCTGACACACACACTTGCTCATGCATGAAGAAAATCAACCACATATGATGACCTTGCTGTTGTCTCTTGCTGCTGTAGCATCAGTCCTCCATACAGTCTTGCACTAATTCTTCAATCAATCTCTTGCTAGCTTGCTTCTAATTCTGATTGTTAACCCTTTCCATGAGCAATCTCCTCAATATATAGGATAAGATAGTTTAGTTACTTGGATAGAGAATGATCCCAAGATATCTGGAAAGTCAGTATTTTTCCAACCATTTGAAAACCAACTCATCCTTCTAGAAGATTCCTTCTAGAAGGATCGATATCTTTATCTTTTTCCATTTTAAAATCATGTCCGCACCCTAACCATGAGTACAGTGCGGGAAGTTCGCACCCCAGCTTAAGGTAGCCTGCGGGAAACATGCATTCCCACAGGTGAATATATAAGCAGCCTACGAACATGTTTCAAAGTATGAATTCTGGAAGAAGACAACTGTAACCTTTCTCAGGAAAGTATTCTTGGTAAAGAGCTTGATTTTCCATCATCATGACATTATCATGACATCATCACAATAACCAAATTTGTGGATAACAGAATGCCCCCCAAAGTCTGAGAGTGGAACCAGTGACAGTCGATAGACTTTGTAAGCTGCATGTGTGTGTCAAGAACTAAGAGCACATCTAATCAGAGCCCTGCAAACAACCAAGCATCAACATAATATCATGTGTATCAATTCTGAGGTAGGCATTCCCATACTCAGATCATAGACTGATGACATCAAAAACAAAGATCATGGCCACCAATCATACACTGTGGATCCATGTAGTCATAATATAGCACAACCACCTGAATACACTGTGGATCTGTGCGACAAATGTGGAATCAAGACGACATAGCCACGAACCATACACAGTGGATCTACGTGTCGCAAAATATACATACTCCATTGCAACCTGGATGCAAAGACAATATCTAGGGTCTTCAATCCCATCACCCAAAGTACGAATCTGACCATGTGATTACATGTGTCGAAGTCGAACATGGTAGAAACCATTTGATTACTGGTCATTGATGTATACCGTTAACAAGTGCGAGGGAAATCACCATTAATGTCAATGACTCCCAAGGTACACTAGTACAATCCAACGAATGTGAATAAATGAGCTGATGTTGAACACCCGACAAAATCTCTCGATCAAGGGTCAATGATGTAAAACCACTGTCGAAAGCGAGAAACTTTCCATTGAGGCATGAAAGCTCCAAGGTACTAAATAATTTCTAAGTCTTAATCCCGGATAATGTGCTGATGTCGATGGAACAAGACTCATCATAGGAGGGCCTTGATGTATCCCCCATCAGTGACACGAAACGAGTAACAAAGTTTTGAAAGTAAAACAGAGTATGTTGCATTTAGACTTTGGACACAGGGAAGGCTGACACGGAATGAAGGATAACTGCAGATGGCCAACTCAAATAGAAGTTTCAGATGGACATCTCTTGAACATATGGATGACACGACCAATGATTTGGCAGCATTGACTCACAAACGACACATGGAAGGACCTTGTAATCAAATCGAATGAGAGACAAATGGATTTCCCAAACCAGCTTCAAATGATGAATAGGGGGTGTCATGTTCAAGAGCGACACTCACTGCCAATTAACACAAAGAAGAAACATATCCCTTTCCCAAATTTTTCCCCCACCATTTCTAACAAGTACCTCTTTATTTTTACGCAAGCTTGAAGAGGATCACATATGCTTGTTGATATAAGCTCATCCTTCGGACGAGTCCCTCGGAGTATTTTTAACGAACCCTAGGAAGGAGTGGTTCAGTCCCATCACGGGTCTGTCAATGTTTGTTTAACGAGTCCAGAGATAGAAAACTCAAAGGTTTTTCAGGATTATAGAGTTTGGAAAAACACTTAAAAGAGAACTCTCTCAGTACCTTTTTCGTACAATAGTCCAACGAGACCGAAAAAGGGATAAACTATCGCTCGAAGGACGCGTAAGTTCAAATACTTTAACGAGCGTGAAAATAACAAGGTCGCTCGACAATCTTTTCATGTTTAGGGAGCCGTGAAAAGGGCTTAAAGTTAACTCTAGGGGGGTTCCTTTTTTGTGTAACCGCATCGAGCCCGGAAAAGAGATAAAACAATGCTCGATCACGTTCTAGGTTTTTCGCAAGTGCTAGAACGGATAAAAGGCACTTGAGGTTTTTGTCAAAACCATAGAAAACCAAACAAAAACACACCTCACACCAAAAGTTTTGGGTCCATAATCGTCTCATTAGGTGCCTGCAAGTCATTTTACTCACTTTCATATTAGTAAATAGGGTAAAACAGTGAATAAATATGAAAAAACCCACTTTTACTATGGTAAAAAGTAAATAAAACAAATTTACCATTCATTTTTACCATATTGTTTTTCCCATTTCCCAATTTAGTGCAAAAACTTCCATTTTACCTCCGATCTTCACCGTCGATTTCCGGGAGCTTTGGGGCATCATTTCACAAACCGTCTGGATCAGATTGGTAAGTCCTCAATTCCCTAGCCTTTCATGGTTTAATTTCATGATTTTAATGGTTAAATTTTAAGTTTTAAGAGAGTCTTTAAAACCCTACGCGTGAATGAGGATTCCCGCAGGCTGCCCATATGGGGCCTGCGAGAAGTCTTCATTCCCGCAGGTGGGCTTAAGCTACAGTGCGGGAAGTCCGCACTGTGCGTTATAAGTCACCTGCGAACAGTGCAGTGCCCAATTTTTTTTTATAATATTTAGCCATTAAAATCAATTTTTTCCATGTTTCAAATTATTAACTATCTTCCCATGGTTGTCATACAGGTTAATAGTCACACAATGGTGCTTGAATGGAGGGAACATGAACATGAAGATGATAATATTTCCACCGAAAATCACCCTCAAACCATTGCCGCTTTAAGATATTGCAGTCTCCTAAAGTATTTCTGCATACTGGGCATGCGAGCCCAAGTTCGTTTGTTGGAATATTTAGTCCGGATGTGGGATCCAGATCAGCAGGTCTTTAATGTCAGTGCCCATACATTGACGATTGATATTGAGGATATCTATTTCCTGATTGGGTTGTCAAGACGGGGTTCTCATGTCAGTTTGACTGGTAGCCGCAAAGGCGGTATGAAAATGAGTGAGTATTGCCGAGAGTATTGCGTGCCAGAGGCTGAAAGACAAAAGGGAAAAGTGGCCATTTGGGGAGTGACTGATATCAACTCTTCGTACCATTCTCTTTACTATAGCTCGAATCGCAGGCAATGCTACCCCACATATGGCTCTACAGAGCTACTTTCAATATGCCCTCGAGTGTCTTGAGCCCCGGGTTTTCAACTGGGCTGATGCAGTGTTACGCAGCCTCAAGAAACAACTGACAAAAAGAAGACATGGAGATCTAAAGCAGTTTGGTTATGGATCGCTGCTAGTGTCTTTCTTCTACGAGAGAGTCCCAGTGTATAGACTTCAGGCTGATTGGCACTTTCCGGGTCCCAGGGATCCACGGATGCTACGATGGTGTCAACTCATGGCTAGGCATGTGACATGACCTATCGTCAGGTATGACGATCGTTTCTTCGACTGGATCCAAGGTCAGGTTTTGATGATAGAGGATTATGCGTATGCTGGCTTGGACTTTCGCGGTGATCCTGACGTTGCCCTTCCTGAAGACACACAGTGAGGAAATATTGGTAAGAAGTACACCAACTTTTTAACTTTTTAGATGTTTTTGTATTTCATCATATTAAATGTTTTTGGTTTTGTAATTTCACCCAAAGACTAACACCAAATGTATTGATAACACAGATGTTGGGGCATATAGACCAGCTGGTAGTTCTCATGTTCAGCGTCGAGGAGAAGCAGTAGTTCTAGTCCCCCAGTATGCCGAGGACTACTTGACAGTGGAGCAGAACTTAGAGGGATTGATGACTGATGTTCCAGATATGGCTCTGGAGGATATTCCACGACACGATCAGCGTCACACCGTGGGAGTCTCCGCCTTTATGGGTCGCTTGCTCCGCAGAGTAGCCAGGACTTTAGCATGCTATCGTGAACATCATTGATGTCATGATATCGTTATGTAGAAGCCATGAGCTTCCATTTTTGATATTTTGGTCATCGAACTCATTTTGTAAAAACAAACTTTGATCGTTATATATATATACATGGTTTCTACCGGCTTTACTTTACATTTGTGTACATTTTAATGTGTTTGATTTATAAGTGATTTAAATGCCTATCCAATACATAATTAGCTAACGCATCTGTCAATGTATTAAGACTTCTCGGAATGTGTTGATATTCTATACGATCAAAATGTCTTTCCAAGAGGTGAATCCACAAATATACTCTTAATAATGTAGGACTTCGAATAGAATAGACATTACTTAGCTGTAGCACCACTAGCTGCGAGTCAAGTCGCACAACCAAATGACGAATTCCAAGAGAGATAGCATCAACCAATAACTCAATCATGGCGCTATACTCTGCGATGTTGTTGGTTTCCCGCCCAAGACATACACCTCGTAAAGATATAAGCTCGTTTGTTGGGGCATAGATAGCCCATGCAACGGAAGCTAGGTTTCGAGTACTACGACTAGCACCATCGGCGAAGCCAATATAAGGTAGCGAATACTCCGACATCTGGCAATCAAACACAACGTAATCGTAAGGGTGGAGACCAAATAACGTCAAACGCAAAGCTAAAAAGTAATCACACACACTCAGTATGATACATAAAATACAAGTACTTCATGCACAAATGACTCATGCATAGTACTTCTTTAAGTACAACCCATTTCTGGGTTCGCCCAAAGGTACCCCATCATAATCCACTAGCTCATATGCCCCCTTTGCCAAAACTTTTCTAACAATGTAAGGCCCATGCCACATGGGTTCGAATTTCCCAGCTCCTAAGACATCTTTATCTTGTTCATATAGAAGAACAAGATCTCCTTCAGAGAAGACACGAGGTTTGACATGCTTGTCATACTGTGCCTTAACACGTTTTTTCTGGGCTTCTAATACAAGAGTAGTGTCACGACAAGTCTCGTCTAGTCGCATTAGATACAACAGACGTTCCTCTTCGGCAGAAGTATTTGGTAAAAGTTCTGCAGCTAGTTTCAAAGACGGAATCTCACATTCTATCGGCAGAATGGCTTCCATGCCATAAATTAAACGAAAAGGCGTGAATCCCGTGGCAGACTTAAGAGATGTCCGATATGCCCACAATGCCGAAAATAACATTGTGTGCCAACTGGTTTTATGGATTCCTATCATCCGTGGAATCATAGTGATAAGAACCTTATTAATGGCTTCGACCTGGCCATTAGCCTGTGGATAATAGGGCGTTGAGCTATCATGACGAAGGCCCAACTTCTCTGTAAGTTCAGACATCATATTATTTCTAAAATGACTACCGTGATCGGTAACGATAACCTAAGGAACACCAAAATGAGTAATGACATGATTGAAAAGGAATAAGGCTGCAGTCTTCCCAGTATTATCGAATGTCGGCATCGCCTCGGCCCACTTAGTGAAATAATCAATAGCTACAATAATATAACCATGCCCCCCATCCGAGTGAGGGTGACATGTCATGAAGTCGATGCCCCATTTAGCGAACGACCCTACTGAGACTACAGGATGAAGTGGAGCAGGATGCGACCGAATCTTCTGATTATAGGTCTGGCAGGCATGACACTTCTGAACAACAATAATGTAGTCATGAAACAAAGAAGGCCAAAAATAACCTGCACGTAAAATTTTCTGGGCAGTAGCATACCCAGACATATGACCACCACATGCTCCTAAATGGCAGTCATTCAAAACTCTCTCGACTTCTTCAAAAGTCAAACAACGCCGAAAGACAAAATCAATGCCTCGACGGTAAAGAGTATCGCCAAGGATAATATAATGACGTGCTTGATAACGAACACGACATCGTTCATTACTGGACAAGGTAGGCCGAAAAGTTTGAGTTTGGAGATATATAATAATATCTTCGTACCAAATATCGTCGGTACTGATAAGGAAAAGTGACTCATCAGGTAACGAATCAACTGCTACCTTTTCCGTGGTAGTGTGGGGAAAATCACAAATTAACTCAGCGAAAACTAGAGATTTCTTCGACGTGGCACGATCAAATTCCAAATCGAACTCCTGGAGAATAACAATCCATTTGGAGTACTTGCCCCCTAGCAATTGACGTGTCAATATGTGTTGCATGGGGTTGCAGTGTGAAATCACCGTAGTCTTCCTGGAGAGAATATAATGATGAAAACGTTGGACTTCTTGGACAACAGCCAAGGCCAGCTTCTCAACATGTTGGTACTTGATTTTTGTGGATGATAAATTTCTACTCAAGTAATAGATAACATGTTCATCGTGGTTATCATCCTCTTGAACGAGGACCATACCGATGGTATACTCGGACGCAGCTAGATAAAGAAAGTAATCTCGACTATAATCCAGAGGAAAAAGAAGAGGAGCTTTGGTGAGGGACAACTTTAAAGTTTCAAAGGCGTTGTTAGCAACCTTATCCCAGACAAACTCTGAATCTTTCTTTAAAATACGAGTGAAACCTCGAGTAATCTCGACGTAATTTGGGATGAACCGATGAAGAAAGTTTGCTTTCCCCTGCAAAATTTGTAACTGGCGTAAAGAAGAAGGAGGAGGTAGATTAAGAATTGCCTCGACCTTGATAGGATCAACCTGGATCCCATGGTGTGAAACAATGAAACCGAGGAGACGGCCAGATTCTACGCAAAAAACGCATTTATGAGGGTTTAGGCGAATGCGATAGAATCGACATCGAACGAAAATCGCTCGGAGATGATTAGGGTGATCGGCCCTATGTAAAGAGTGAGCTGGAAAATCGTCCAGATAAGGTTGAACAATATGCTTGATATCGTGAAATGCGTAAGACATAGCACATTGGAACGTAGCACCAGCGTTCTTTAGACCGAAAGGGAGTTACCTGTAGGCGAAAGTACCCCAAGGACAAATAAAAGCCGTTTTATGTTGGTCCTCAGGAGCGATATTGATTTGATTATAGCCGAAAAATCCATCCATGAGGGAAAAGACTTCACTACCGGCACAATCATCGATGATTTGGTCAACGAAAGGGGTTGGAAAATTGTCCTTTGGACAAGCTTTGTTGATATCCCGATAATCAACACAAACGCGTATACTACCACCCTTTTTATCAATCGGTACTGGGTTGGACACCCACTCTGTCAATGCCATGGGATAAATAAAACCGGCTTTAAGGAGTTTTTCAACTTCAAATTTAATGGCGGCCGCTTTACGTGGATGGACAGGATGAAGGCGTTGTTGAACTGGCTTGGCTCCAGGGTATGTCTTAATTTTGTGGACTACAATAGAAGGGTCAATACCCGACATCTCTTCGTAACTCCAAGCAAAAATGTCACGAAATTCTTTAAACAAGGAAGTATAGGTGACAATTTCGTCGAGAGAACATGAAGCTCCAATATGAACGTTCTCGATGATTCCAGGTTTCACTAAAATATCTATGGGTATCGTGGGCGAAATGTTACTAAGGTTCCCTTCGGCAAACACATCTCGTGTAGATCCAGGAACGGTCGTAATAACAACAACAGTCGACATAATCGAAATTCGTTGGTAGTTCTCCAGAGTCTGTTGTTCCAGAAACAGTATGGAACGATGATGCCCATCGTCCCAAGGGTTGTCATCCAAGATGGACATGATCATCTCGTCAGTTGGAAAAACAACGCGGAAAGGATCAGGAGACAACTCCTCATAAGAAGAAGTAGTATGGCTTGCCGATTGAATAGCTTGGTAAGCAAACTCAACCGGACTTAACGGCATCACGTCGTCGAAACGAACATGATCTCTAGGATCAGGGACTATCCAAGGGTCGGCAGACACTGGAAGTTCACGAGGCATAGTAGAGATCATGTTAATAGACGCAATAAACGGGCGTGGAAGATCGGGTGGTGGTGGTATGGGGAAAGTACCCATCAGTGAAGAGTCTTTTAAAAGACCGACGCCGACATTCTCATAACCCGGTGGGGTTTTAGCAATGAAAGGCACATTGCCAACATGATTATCTGCATTAAAAAAGGCAAGTTGATCGACCGTAACCACTTTTCCTTGGTGAGGAAATCGTATGACACGGAAAAGGGTTGACACAACAACATGCATAGAATCGATCCAGCTTCGACCAAGTAGAAGATTATAATCTAAGGGAGTATCAAAAACTTCCACTTCCACCTGAACGGTCTTACCTTCCAGAGTAACAGGCAACGACGAAAGAACACCGTATGGCTTAAAACTGGAGACATTGAAGGCTCGCAAAGTGTTTTGTGATTCCGTTAACGGGGGAGAGTCAATGGATTTCCAACAAAAAAAAGACATTACGCACATAGAGGCACCTTCATCAACAACCGTCCGACAAATTCTCTTGTCGGCGACCACAACCTGTATCTGAAATGCAAGCTGTGGGGGTAACCTTGGAATGTGATCATCCAAGTTAAAGACTATCAGATTTGTATCTGTTGGATCAATGCCACCTATAGCTTTCAACAACGCCCTTCGTTGTGGAGGACAAGACTGAAGGAATTCGAGGGCAGACATCGCTGAGGGTGCTTGGGCCAGATCTTCGACAATGCTATAGTTTTGGGCTGCCCTAGCATGAGGATTGAATGCCGACTTCTTAACGACACCTTTCGGGGGTCGTAAGACTATATCAAGACTCGGTCGTTCGATATGAAGAGGACCATTCGTAGGTGGATTTGGTGGAGAAGGCTGAACCAAATCAGGAGGTAAGTCGTCAACCTTCTCCTTAGAAGGAGTATAGTCTTTAGCTCTAGTGGTAAGTGTAACATTATTCTTCATGGAATCACCATTGCACATCAAAACATAGGACTGTGTAGAGGTAGATGGTTGGTCATGGATGACCAATGAAGCCTGTTGTTGAGACGGGAAGGGTTGGGACAAGACTGTCGGCGTAGAAGGTTTTGGTGTTCCTTGAAGGAACTTGTTGACCTCGGCATGTCTCGGACAATCCTTCGTGTAGTGATCGTCACCACAGATAAGGCAAGGATAGCGTGGCTTGCGTTTATCCCGGTCATCAACAGGAGGTGATTTGGTTTGCTCATTAGGATTATTGTTTTTACCCTCCTTATTCTTGCCTCTCCCCTTTCTAGACTTAGTCTTACCGGCCGGTGTATATTGAACAGCGTCACTTCCGAGGTTTTACCGGGGGGAGGAGCAGGAGATGGAGCACTTTGCACATTAGAAGAATTGGATTTTGGGGTTGTGGTTGAAACAGAATGTGAGTGTCTATGAGTGGATCCAATCACACCATCAGCTGCATGTGAGGCAACCGGAGGTGCAGAAGAGGTAGAAGTACCAGGACGAGGTAAATCAGGTAGTAAATCATATAAGGTTCCCATTTGTGAATAAACGAGATCCAAATACTGAGCACGACTAATAGCCTACTCTTCTATAACAACACCGCCCATAGCAATGTCTTTACCGATTTTGTTTACAAAAGATTTTGTAAACCATTCTGCCAGTAACTGATTAGGAAGCTCAAGTTTGATGAGACGTTTCCTTCGTCGCCACTCATGAATATGATCATATATATGAGTGCTCGTGCTTTGTTTGAAGGAGGTTAAAATCTCAGTTCTGGTATCGTAACGGATCGGTAATTGGTAATGTGTTAGAAAATCCATTGCAAGCATGTTGAAATCCGAAAAGAAACTTCGTGGTAATTCAATGTACCACTTCGTAGCAGCACCTGTAAGAGTTCTTTGAAAAAGAAACAATCTAATGGAGTCGTCCATCAACGAGTTAGACGAACACCACAAATGGAAAGTCATGACATGATTATTCGGGTCCTCTCCCACCTTCCCATCAAATTTTGGAATGCCCGATGGAAGCTTTGCAGGAATAACAGGCCATTGGGGAGAGTGACGAATAGGATCATTTAGAATCCTAGACAAATCTGGCAGATCTAGAGTAGCAAGAAAAGGCAACTGCTGATTCACTTGTGGATATTGGTGACTTTGGGTCAGAAGCCCTGTCGGTAGACCAGTGGGACCATATGCAGTCTTCCCCCAGAGAGAAGATCCTGGCTGGCTCTATGGTGGTTGAATAGGATAGTAACCCTAAGGATTTTGACCTTGAGTTTGAGGTTGAGTAGTTTGACCAGAACCCAAGATAGGATTAGTCACCCTTGGATATGGTTGGCCTGGGGTAGGGACAGCTTGCTGCTCCCCAACATTTTGAGAAATTTTTTGCATAAGTTGATTCCAATACTGGGCCAATGCAGGGGGTATGTTTTGTCCTAATGGTGAGGTTGGTCCCCCTATCAAAGGGACAGTCCCACCTAGAAGTTGTGTACCAATGGTAGGTTGTGCAGTAGTTGCTGTATGTCCGGGAAAAGGAAATGGAACTGTGCCACTTTGTCCACCAACAAGAATTTGTACATTAGGTGTAACGGTCGGAATAATGCTACCAGCATTAGGATTACTAGTAGGAAACTGAGGGAGTGTCGGGATGAAACTGGGAATAGGATGCCCAGGAAATTGAGGACCACCTGGAGAACCAGCTGGAGTTTGTGGTGGTGTCGGAGGCGGAACATTCAACATAGGATTTAACGCCTGGTAACTAGGAGGGAGATTCAGATTAGCCTCAGGAGTTCGCTGGGTATTAATAGGGGAAAGAGTGGTTGCCGGAATCGTGGTTTGGACACTCGAAGTAATAGTGAGATGGGCCATCTTGGGAGGGAGAATAAAACGATAAGTGGTAGTCTCTGGAGCAGTTTCTGGTTCAGGAGACACAGGAGGGTTGATGATTTCGTAGACAGGGGATTCAGTACCAAACAAGACTCGTCGGAAATCACCTGACCAAGAAGGATCTTGGCCTACTACACCGTGAGAAGGCCCAGCGATTGATTCAGTAGATGGAAGAGCTTCTTCAGAAAGATGAAATTGTCATGAAGGTTGTTGACCACGACGAATGCGATAATCCTCTATAGTATTGGTAATTCAAAATTCCGTAAGAGGATCAGTGGTTTGTACTTGTGGAGGTGGTGTAAAGACTTCTGGGACGTCACTTATGTCCACGTGTGGTAGAGTAACAAGAGGGATTTCACCTGGACGAGGAGAGTCCTCAGGGGTACCCTCAGGTGTTGTTGTGTGCAAAGGTTGTGAAGCTTCTGGATGTTCCGGAGACAAACCTTGCATCCTACGTGAACGTCACGGGTGAGAAATTGTAAATGAGTAACAAACTCCCCAACGAAAATCCTATGGTCAACTACGAGAAAACAACAACATACACTAGTAAACAAAATCTAGAGACAATCACCAAGCAAACAATACCTTCTAATACCGAAGCCACTAGTTGGTGATGAAATCCAACGTCGCAACAACGAGATGAGAAGGGGTGGGGCTAGGGTGGAAAAGTTATGTTGATGACCTGCTTAACGGACTTACACCCTGGTGAAAGCTTCCACGTAGTAATTGTGGATTTACTCTCTAAGGCTTCCACACAGTAATTGTGGATTTACCTTCCAAGGAGCCCGAGTGAGTTTGATCAACGTCGATTCCAAGTACCGTGGATACTTACCCCTCCACAGTCACCTTGGGTAAGAACCTAGAGAGAAAGGCCACTAAGGGTACCACAGACAACAGTACTGCCTGGGGAAACAGTCGTCAGTCTGATCCACACGCAAAGGCAGGGTATCTAGCCCGAAATCAACTCAAAGGATTCCACTCATAATTGTGGGTATACCTCAGAGTGACCCCCGTAATACATGCAATCTCTACACTGATGTCAACAAAGTAGGTTAGTATCTCTGCCAACACCAATGCAACCTAATGCTTGACCCTTGTGTTAGAAGGGCTTCCCAGGACAATATGCGGCCAATGGAATTTTACACTCCCTAACTCAAGATACTATTGTGTGTTTTTGAGCTTTTGGAGAGTGTGTCTCTCTTCCTACTCCAAAGCACTAGCCTAGCTAAATGTTGGTGTAAAAGAGCCCTATAAAAGAGTTACTAGATCAATTTTAATATTACACAATGTTTTTAATGGCTGTTGTTTACTCAAAGGCAACGGAAGTGAAACTCATGATGTGTGACTCTGACCCAAATAATGCAAGGATATGATGAAATATAATCTTTTTCATTCGATGAATCCTAGTTACGGGAGAGAGAGAACAATTTCTGAATCAATCTCAATATTACAATGCAAATGCAATGCTCAATTCCCTTTCAGATGCCAATACAAACAATCATGTATCAATGAACAATGTCTAGATGTCTTTTTCAACACTTCAATACTTTAAAATTTTGATTTTCAATGGTGTTTCAAAGGAAAAACAAAAAATCTTGAAAGAAAACATGCAGTTCACTTTCCAAGAAGAACTCTCATGAATGAGAAAAGAAAACCAAATTATAAAGACCCAAACAAACAACCCAATCCAATACTTTCAATGAAAGCAAAAACAAAAGCAAACCAAGGAGTTTCTTAATGCAAATGAAAATTGTCCTTTCGAACCAACAATCAAATAAGAAACGCCAAACACTTAACTTCCAATCAATCACTGATTCTTAACCAACACGACACATTCAACCCCAGTAATCAGAGAGAAGAAAAATGCCAATAAAGGCTAAGAGATGAAAGTCAAGTGACCAAAGCAAGAAAAATCCTAGAAAACCTAGATCAGATCCAGCAAGCCAATTACAGCAAAAGATATGTAAGTCACTGATTCAACAAGCTAGAGAGGTGTATTCAGGATAAGTCCATGAGTGCGGACACAAACCGACCTCCCTAGATCCACCTAGTATCTAGAACAAAACAGGACAAAATAATACTCTTTCCCTAGATCTAGCCTATTGAACGAACTAAGAGGTAAGGGTTACAGACACACCTTATGAACGCTTTCCTTATATCTCTGTTGTTCCAAGCTTTTGCTCCAATGCTCTCGTCCTGTTCAAATCACGACAGAACGAACCAATCGAAGTAAAGGCAGATTAATATATTCAATGACTAGTCTATACATATGATCAAGGAATTATGTAATAAAGTGACATAATCTTTATGGGAAAGGGACATATTACTGTATTGAATTAATTGAAAGAGAAACTTACAACCTGAGCCTTGATGTCGTAGATCTCCTTTCGATGGCTCCTAGCTCTGACACACACACTTGCTCATGCATGAAGAAAATCAACCACATATGATGACCTTGCTGTTGTCTCTTGCTGCTGTAGCATCAGTCCTCCATACAGTCTTGCACTAATTCTTCAATCAATCTCTTGCTAGCTTGCTTCTAATTCTTATTGTTAACCCTTTCCATGAGCAATCTCCTCAATATATAGGAGAAGATAGTTTAGTTACTTGGATAGAGAATGATCCCAAGATATCTGGAAAGTTAGTATTTTGCCAACCATTTGAAAACCAACTCATCCTTCTAGAATATTCCTTCTAGAAGGATCGAGATATTTATCTTTTTCCCTTTTAAAATCATGTTCGCACCCTAACCATGAGTACAGTGCGGGAAGTTCGCACCCCAGCTTAAGGTAGCCTGCGGGAAACAAGCATTCCCGTAGGTGAATATATAAGCAGCCTGCGAACATGTTTCAAAGTATAAATTCTAGAAGAAGACAACTGTAACCTTTCTCAGGAAAGTATTCTTGGTAAACAACTTGATTTTCCATCATCATGACATTATAATGACATCATCACAATAACCAAATTTGTGGATAACAGATCTGTATCTGATTCAGATCATATTTTCATCATTGTAATATTTCTAATTAGTCAGGCGTTTTGAATGGTGATTAGACACCACTAGCTTATCTTGGAGGAAAGATCATCGAGCCCTTCTTGTATAAAATCTTGCATTGTTGCCAATAGAGAATACATATAGATAGGATATAGTATAGTTAAGAGACGAGACTCAAACATAGTCTAGTCTCACATATTTTAATGGACACTCCACCATTAATAGAAAGTAACATATTTTACTATTTTCTAATTTATGTATAATGGATGTGTACTTGTGAATGTCATTCGTATGCATTTGTATTGTGTATGTATGTTATAAATCATCTGTATGGATAGAGTTATAATATTCTATCTATGAGTATGTTGGATTAATTTTGGTTCTCTAGGCTAAGTGCAAGGAGTGCACGATAGAGAGTTGAGACTCTGTGAGCCGACACAAGGAATGCATGTTTGAACTCATTCAAGTGAGAAGAGAAGCTGCTAGGAGGGCACACCAGGATAATTCACAGACTCAGAGGGAAATTTCAAGGTTGCTGAATACCTTGAAAATAAAGGATGTGTGGGAGAAAGAACAACATAGAGTTGTTGAATACTCTATAAGACTCTTCCAAGAGGGCATCGAGCTAGTGCGAGTGCAAAAAGGAGCAACACATTCTAGAGCATTGGAAGAATTGAGAGAATCCCAGGGTCAATGAATACTCTAAGGAAGGAAGGCTTTGCAAGAGTGCATCGACCAAGGAAAGGAGATTCCTTGATACTTCTAGAAGGGCTCAGGGAGAAGCCATCAGGAGACTAAAGTAAGCATAAGGAGTGTGCGAAGGACATAGAAATTTCATCTTACAAGTGTGGGAGGAAGGGAGTTAATATGTCAGGAGGGAACTAGAAATTCCACGGAAGGACACAGAAGAACTGAGAACCTTGAAGGTTTCAAGTTGAGAAAAATCTCAGAAAGACAAGTGCAGAACTCTATAAGGAGTACATAGGAAAGGAAAAGAACATTCTAAGTCTCAGGAATAAATTTTGCTAAGTGTGCAAGAGGGTCTAGGACTTGTCGAAGCCCCAAAGACCATGAAATATTCCATCGTCGGGAGGAGACAGATGGAAAGAAATCAAGAGATCCGAGAGTTGAAGTTTCAGGAGTTTTTCCAAGAGAAAAAAAAAAGTCTTCACGAAGTCAAGAAGAGAGGTTTGAATCCATATCGTTGGATCTGGAAGGGATGTGTGGAAGTGATCTACACCTTTCAAAGGAGTAGTACTCTGGTATATATCAGAGGAGGACAGCAAGAGACTCCTGAAGGATGGAGTTTGAATAGATCGCAGTCTTTGATCTGAAGGAGGGACAAGGACCATTGATCCTTGCACCATTTGAGTTCACCAATTCAGAGTTTGAGAACATAGGATTTGGTTGTCGTGGGACAAGTCAAAGCCCGAAGCCCAAAGCATTGTTATGGTTGAGCCCTGGAACACAGCCCAAGGTCACATGATAGAAAGGGCCTGGCATGGATAATGAGTGCCACCACCAAATTTCTTCAAAGGGCCAAGAAGAGATCCGTGGGGGTAAGAGGACCCACACTTTGGATAAAGATAGACAGGTGATAAATTTTATCTAGTTCCAACAGGGAGCGGAAGAGTCAATTCGACTTAGGTGTTTGAAATGACCCTAGACTGGGAGGTGGAGTAGCCTCGAAGAATAAGGGGAGGGGGTATGTGCCATATTATAAAATATTCCTCAAGACTTATGACTCACCCCCTTTTCCCTTTTTTGGTGGAGTAGACCCCCCATCCCTTTCATCTAAGTCAGTCAGTGTGTAGTGATACAATATTATATTTTATTCATGATTATATTTACATGGATAGACATGCTGGCTAATCTCCCTTCAGAATCACCAGCCTCATAATCATAAAGGCTCTTCGGCCTCAAAACATAACATCCATTCCGAAGAACTAACCCAACTGTGCACAACACAACGAAATGTGTGCACTTACCTAGGTACGTGCAACACACAAAATGTGTGCACCCTATCTTTATAACAATTATCAACGCACTTACTCAGATGCGTGCAACACCATAACCATGTGTCCTTGGCTCACCAGCCTAAATTTTCATTCCATTTACATTTGATACCAATTCGACGCACCAACCTATATGTACAATTACAAGGCTCCAAATTAGGGACACTACATACATCCTGAGAGGAAGGATTTGTTTATTTGAGAGTTTTTGTTTATTTGAGAGTTTGAGTAACCATTGGACATAAGGGCCTTGGTTAGGTGGACTTGTAACCATTGGACATAAGGGCCTTGGTTAGGTGGACTTGTAACCATTGGACATAAGGGCCTTGGTTAGCTGGACTTTTTATTTCACTAGGAATTGGGGATAGGAGATTCAAAATTTATAACGACTATTTTTATCCACTTTTTCACCTCGTATTCTTATCCTCAAAATTCTTATTAAAACAATTTCTCCTTTAAAAGTTTTTTTATTAAATTCCATGACAAATTTGGATGACTACGTTGTTAGATAGTTGTCTTAGGTTGATGGATAGTTGGTTTTCATTGATGTGAACCCTTAGTGATTGATGTCAACCATTGGAGAAAGCCTGGTAGCGAATTTTGGTAGCACAAAGGTTTGGGTAATGGACCCAAGGTTGTTTCATGTATAATGGTATGAGTTTTAATATATTTTAAGGTAATACTATTCTATATGGATATTACATGTCATTCCATTTCTAGTGGTATCTGGAACATCACATAACTCCTCATGGTTAGAGAGTTATGGCCATGAGAAGTTGGAGAACCCAGGTTTGGGTAATGGACCCAAGTTTTTTTTTATGGATAATGGTATGAGTTTTGATATATTTTCAGGTAATACCATTCTATATGGATATTACATTTCATTCCATTTCTATTGGTATGTGGAACGTCACATAACTTGTCATGGTTTGAGAGTTATGGCCTTACGAAGTTGGAGGACCCTCATATGTCATCCAGAAGCCCCAAAAGGTCAAAGTAGTCAAAGCGGTTTAAGATATTTTAGAAGGTAAATAATAAAGTGAAGTGATGAGTGTACTATAATTCAAAGTGAATACAAAAGAAATTATTTAAATAATAAATTTAATGGAGAAATTAGAAGTGGGTTAACCCTAAAATAAGGAAAGTGGGCAAAGTGACCTAGAAGATGCTTCTAAGGAAGCTACTTGGAGAGTATAAATAACAGGCAAGGCTCTCTCATTTTATATCAAACTTGAGAATATTGAATATATATAGGTGAATTAGGTAACCAAAGGATATCTAAGCCTAATTTCAGAGGGAAGGTGAAGAAAAGAATGTTAGAATTCAAGGGAGGATAAATTCTTTTGATGATGCTTTCTAAGGTATGTTATTTACAGGTCATCTCACCATTTTTGCAATAACTTATTTTATAGAATGATTCAAAGCATGAAACTGATAGGACATTGAGGGAACAATTGAGGGAACAATTGAGGGAACATATCCAAGTATTTGTGGTAAAAATTTCAGATTGTGGGTGGTTTTATTTTTGGAGTTAGACTTCGTGGGAAATAGGGTTTTTGGCTAGTCCTGAAACTAGTCTAAAACATGTGTTTCGGGTAAAAAAGTCATAACTTCTTCATAAAATATCCAAATTCAGTAAGAAAAAATGTGTTGGTTATACTATAGTCTTTAGTATTTTTTGTAAAATTTTCAGATCCATTCAACAAATATTCCATATGGGGCACTCTCTACAAGGTCTCTCTCTAGAATAAGGCAGAATTCAACAAGGTATGTCATTTTTTCTATAAATACTTTTCTGAGGGGTTCCAAGTAGTGACACCTGGAGGAGTTGCATAAGACACACTGAATAATATTGTGTACTATTTTCAAATATTTCTTCATTACATGTACATAGTTATGATTATTTCAAGTTGGGGTTGTTGACTAATCCAAAACTAGTCATGTGAGACTAAAGAAAAGTTTGATAAAAATGATAGTCTCTTGTTGTTAAAGTTAAGGAAGGTTTAAAGGTATGTGATCATATACACCAGGTCTATTACAGAGTTACAAATCATATTTGGATGATGAAATTTATGAGGGATTTTGGTTGAGGTACATGTTGGGTACATGGTTGAGACAAGTAGTTGATGAGTTGGCACATACATGAGGTGTATAGTTGATGATGTTGGTACATATTGATGAGTCATAGTTTATGTGTAGTTGATACATGATTGGTACATACTTGGTACATGGTTGAGGCACTTTTTAGTAGTGTTAGGACTCCACAAATCTATTTGGCTAATAAACAGACGATAAAGGTAACTTTTTCAACCAACTTTGAGAACTAAAACTAGCCTTCGGATATGGAGAATAATCTCTCAGAAATGGCGTGGTCTCCACGCAAAATATGACTTTGAAAATAGTGGCTAGATTTAACATTGATGGTAAAAAGGTTTTTGGTTATATTGGCACAGAAAAGTAAAACTTGGGCTATGGGGTCGATCTAAGGAAGAGATGAAACAAATGGCTCGGTGACTGGATTCGACAGGAGAAGGCTAGGCGAGCAACAACCTTCAGTGTAAATTGTAAAGTGTGGTAGCAGAAAAACAAAAAAAGTAACTCAAAAGCACCAATGCGAATGAATTCAGAGTTATCTTGAGAGGAAAATGTTTTATCTAAGTGGTGCGAACAAGGGGCGCCATACAATGAATCCATAGGTTCAAAAATTTGTTCTGAAATAGATAGTATGAGATATGAAATAAAAGGTAACAGGAAAAACATACACAAAGAAAGAGACACAATACATCCGACTATCACAACTAGAATCTTTTCATCAAATCACAAGACCTTTGCATTAAATTTTGGTCAAAAACTCAGATTACATACAATAGTAGTTGTTTTCTCAAAATTTCCAACCAACCTGGCTTATATCGAAAAGATGAAATATATAAGCAAGGGCGCTACTTGGGATACCCTTCTTTCTAACTGCTAACCCTAAACTAGGAAAAACGACACCACATGCATCAGAGACTCTTCGCATGGAACTATCCAAAAGTAGGAAATAATCACACCTGTCTAATAATGACTGCCTTTAGGTTCACCACAGGGCCTAATCGTCGATCAAAATCTGACTTAGGGAAAAAATGTGTTGCTGCATCTCTTGATCAGGTATCCTGGAGAATAGGTGTCTGTCAAAACTTGTTGTCTACAATGTTGGTTCCATCTTCTATTACGTGCCTATTTTACAGAGAGTTGCCTGCAACAAATAGTTGTTTGATTCTCGTGAATGTTATCAAAATGGTAAGATGCTTCAGAGGATGCGTATCACTCAAAATTGTCGTGAAGAAAAATGTCGCTCGTTAAACTTTCTCTTTTCATGTGCTGGCAATAGCCGCAAAGATTTCTTGTTCGGTTGCTCCGCATTCTTCAGGACGTTCTGTGTGCTTTTATTTTGCCAACCTTTATGTCTCTTGCAACTGGAAAATAAAGTTCTACACCTCTCTAAGCTTTCCTTTCAGCCACACCATGTTCCCTCCATGACTCTGTGCAGCATATTCTTTCACGATCTTTGTAGCTAGCTTTCGCTTTAATTCCCTGTTCCTGATAAATCTTGGAAATAGCCATCTTCGCTTGCTTCAAATACTGAGATGGCACTTCCTCATTCATTCCCACAACATCATCTTTCCTTGTTTTGATCCTACATTTTCAGCTTGGTTTCCTGGTAGGTTCTGGCTGGGTGACACGTTTGAGTAGTCCTCCACCTGCCAATCTGACATGTGGTCCTTCTGGAACTATAGCCTTCATGACCTCCACATTCTTTCTTGGCATGCCCCTCCTCCGAGGCAACTACCATTTGGAGGAGGAGGCTCTTGCCGTCTCTCTCTCTTGTATGAATCCCTTTGTTTTGGCTAATCTGTGACTTGATCTGGTCTCTTTTGTAGGTGAAAGAATGGTTTCTTCCACATCTTTGGGAATGGTCACCATGGGTGAAAAGGAATTCCAATATCTTTGAGGTTCAAACCTCATAGTTCTACTACTCCACGTGCCCTTCCCTATGCCTTGACAAGCCGCCATGGCACGACCAAGGTATACTCTACACACAACGTTTTGAATGAATGCACCGAGGGGCGGTTCTGAACCAACTGAATTGGAAAAGGGAAACTGCAAAAAGATCTTAGGCCTAGTTCTATGACTGGAGGACATGCTGAGCATATAAGATTTATAATGAATCAACCAAGAGAGGAAAACATGCTGGAAACCAATGAATTTATGGCGACGAGATGTTTCAAGTCAAATTTCAGGCTGTTCATGAAAAATCCCCACGTGTGGAATGCAAGTGATACAGTTTGTTGTGCATGTATGATACAAACACTGCGATTTTTCATTCCCTTAGCCTTCATGGTGAATTAATAATAACTGTGGCACTTGCCGACGTGAACTTTATTAACCACTTGACTCGACCGGGGTACATAGAAATTGGCTTCTTAATGAGATTTGACCTTTTGGAAAGAGACATGCTCGTACCACGTGTACAGTTTCCGACTCTGACACCCTTTCCCATTTCCAAGGGCCAACCGACTATTTTTTGACTTCAGCCTCATGGTGTTACATACCCGACTTCACATGTTTGGGTGCATGGATCATTACATGACTGAAAACCGACTTTAAATGGAAAGAAAAATGGTGGTGCTAACAAGTAGTATTGTTGACACATGGTTTATGGATGATGTAGCATACTTGTATTGGTATATTATTAGAAGCACATATTGATCTTGGTGATGATTATGAGTTGTTATGTTATGCTTGGTTAATGCACATATTTGAGAGTTGTCTTGATGATTGATCTTGGTGAGTAGATCTGATTTGGTTGATGATATTGATGAGACAGGTTGTTGTGATAGGTTTTTTGGATAGGTTGTTGTGACATGTTATTTGTACAAGTTTGGTGCATGGTTGATGCACTTGTTCATGGTACAGATTGAGGTATAGGTTGGTGCATGGTTGATGCACTTGTTTATGGTACAGGTTGACTACATGTTGTTTGGTACATGTTGGTGCATGGTTGATTAACTTACTTATGGTACAAGTTGATTACAGGTTTAGGTATAGGTTGATGCATGGTTCAGGTTATTGGTACAGGTTGTTTGGTGCGGGTTGATTGGTACACGTTTAAAGAAGTATATCTCACAGTGATAGTGTGATAGTGGTTCCATAATTCTACTTCTACATCAAGGCAGTTGGATGGGGCAAGGATAGGTGGTTGTAGCCACCTTCCGGTTTTAGATGGAGAACATAGGGGGGTTGTAGCCTCCTATTGGTTGTAGCCAGAGAATTGGGGAGTTGGAGCCTCTCTCAAGTTGTAGCCCGATAAATTAGGGGGTTGGAACCTCCTTCCAATTGCAACTGGAAAACAAAGGAAGTTGGTGCTTCCAATGAATGTAATTCTTCAAGACATATACGAAAAATCATTATGTGTTTTTCTCCCGCTTTGGGTTTCCACGTAAAACACCGGTGTACTGGGTATGTGTATGATTTTTCATTTGTTCATTGCTTATTTACTCTGCAGTTATTAGATGATAATGCTACATTGATATATCACTTGGATTATATGGTTAAAAAGGATTAAATTTCTCTATTACTAATTCATCCCCCCTCTTTGTTATAAGCCTAATTTGCACCTAGCCTACATACCTAGCCTTAGGCCCTACTATTTGCCAATTTATTGAGCCAAGCTCTTCTAAAAAACCCTTTTTTTTGACTCATACAGGCCTTGGCCTCCTACAGCCATTTTGTGCACTCAACGCATACGCATGCAGGCATTCTACAGCTCGCGTATACTGACAAAAGCACGAAAAATGGAAAGTTGCATTTGGGAAACAGAGTTTCGGGAAATTGCTAAAACCGTTTGACTGCCTATGGCCAGTCATTCAACTAGATAAGTACCTATAAAAGAATGGGTAGGGGTCCTATTTAAAAGAAGAATAAGAAGAGTATAGTAACTCTGCCCAAATTTATCCCCCCTTTGCTCCAATTTCCTACAATTATATTGTGAGGTTGAGTAGTTGGTGCATTGTGAAGAGGAGCCTAGGACTAGGTTCGAGGAGTAGTTATGACCACATATTGTAAGTTTACTCTTATGAAGATTAATACAAAAAGGAATACTTTTTTTGTTCCACCATATCATGTGTTCAATTTTTTATATTTATTTTATGATATTGTCACATCTAACCCAACAATTAGTATATAAAATGCATGTTTGCAGCTCTCTATTTGTCCATGTGTGAATGTTAAGAACCAAACATCAATATAGCATATAAAAACCTCAGAAAAAGTACTCAATGCCTTGAAAAAGAGATAATTTCAGATAATAAGCCTCTTCGAGGGGGAAACCTCCTTTTACCCCACTTAAATGTTCAAGTACAAGATGATTCAAAATGAAAATGTCTCCCTGGTATATATAGGAGACTAAGAGGTATAATTACAAATAATGGCCTAAAGCCGACATAATTAAAATAACATTACTAATCTAAACTACAACTAATGGCCTAAAGCCGACATAAATAAAATAGCATTACTACTCTAATATGCCCCAATTAAGGGGTAATGATCCAACATTAGGGCTTAACATGCCCCTCCCCTTGAGACAAGTGTTGTCCACAATGCTTGAGAAACTCTGGATGCTTCTGTATAAAAGAATCATCTTCCCAACTGGAATCTTCAGCCGGTAGTTTCCTCCATTTAATGAGATACTCTGAAATGGATCTATTCCTTAGCTGGCGAATTCTTGTATCTGTGATGGCTTCAGGCTCCAATATGATTTTTCCTTCCTCTTCAAGTTCTGGCAATATAGTTTGAACTGGGAACTTGTCACCTATAACCTTCTTTAAGCATGAAACATGGAAAACTGGGTGTAGTCGTGAAGATGCAGGCAGCTCCAATTTGTATGCCATAGTACCAATCTTTTGCAACACCTTATAAGGTCCATAGTACTTTGGTGATAATTTATTATCCTTCTTGGCTTGCTTGAGGGACATCTGTTTGTATGGTT
>ML777706.1:136247-164188 GCA_009831015.1 Picea engelmannii
AGGTCCCTTTTTGGGTGGCATGTTGGCCAAATATCACTTTTGAGTATTGATTTTGAGGTGGTTCTGCTAGACAATATTTATTCTATTATATCTCCCAAGTTTCGGCCCTTCTGGGTATGAAAATTTCCTTTAGGTAGTTCTCTAATATTTCTTATCTGCAATGCCACAGGTCTGGTCAAAATTGGATGTGCCAAGTGGAATTTACGGTAACTTCCTCACAACTTGTAGATTTTTGGCCTTTCCAGGAGATCTCACTTGTATAGAATGCCCCGCAGAAAATAATTGATATCAAATTTTGAAACTCACATCCAAAATACTACAGACTGTCCATGATCCAATGCAACTAGTCCCACTCAATTTGGATACTCTAGGAAGAAGTTATGATTGTTTTACCTGTAACACCTTCTTGAGACTAGTCAATAGGGCTAGTCAGATACCCTATCTTACACAGGGTGTATCTAAAAATTTAAGATGATCCAGAAGCTGAACTTTTTACCAAAGATACACTACTAAGTTCTATAAATGGTCTCCAGAGGGCAGGGTCTGAAACGTTACGGAAATTTTTTTATAGCGAAAATTCCCCAATGACTCATTTCAGGATGATTCTATAACCCTATCTTGTACAGGCTATATCTTTGAAAGTATAAGGCCTCAGGAGATGAATTTTGAACCCAACGTACCTTGATCCATCTGCTAAATACCCGCCAAGTGGTTCCTTCTGAAACATTGTAGAAAAAAAGTTATAGTGAAAATTCCACGGTGTCTCAGATGTAGCAGCGAAACCCCAAGACCTTGAGCTCTGATACCATATGTTAAGAACCAAACATCAATATAGCATATAAAAACCTCAGAAAAAGTACTCAACGCCTTGAAAAAGAGATAATTTCAGATAATAAGCCCCTTCGAGGGGGCAACCTCCTTTTACCCCACTTAAATGTTCAAGTACAAGATGATTCAAAATGAAAATGTCTCCTTGGTATATAAAGGAGACTAAGAGGTATAATTACAAATAATGGCCTAAAGCTGACATAATTAAAATAAAATTACTAATCTAAATTACAACTAATGGCCTAAAGCCGACATAAATAAAATAGCATTACTACTCTAATATGCCCCAATTAAGGGGTAATGAGCCAACATTAGGGCTTAACAGTTCGAGGAGTATTTATGACCACATATTGTAAGTTTACTCTTATGAAGATTAATACAAAAAGGAATACTTTTTTTGTCCCACCATATCATGTGTTCAAATTGTTTATTTATTTTATGATATTGTCACATCTAACCCAACAATTAGTATATAAAATGCATGTTTGCAGCTCTCTATTTGTCCATGTGTGAATGTAGGTCAACTTTGGGAGGAGGCTTGTAGTCAAGAAGCAAGTGAAAGCAAAGGGATAAACATCAAATGAAGGATTTAAGGTAGAGTTACCTAATATTGTTTGCACCTTTGTATTGCATGAATGTGGGGTTTTGTGTTGGGAGAATAGGAAAAAGTAGAGGCCTTTAAATGGCCATTTTTTGCATGCATGATTAGAGCCCTTAAATGCTAAGTCCGTAAGCGAGATTTCCCACTCACATAAGAATTGGTGACTCCACTGGGGAGTCTGTAAGGTTCTTTGGGGATTTTTTATTGGGTATTTTGAAATTGGTTTTACTGCCTTTTTTGAGTTTCTACAAGAAGTCTGAGTGTTCAGGGGTTTTGGTTCTCAATACCAGTCTTCCCTACTCTGGTTACCAGACTATTTATTTTCTGTTTTTGAGAGTCTTAAGAGGCATACACGCCATGTAGTGGGATATCACGCATATGCACCCACCCTACCTTTAGTCATCCCACGTATGTACACCTGTTGATGAAGTACTAGTTGCGTGTCTGAGAACCTAGGAAATCCTTCTCAGGAAGAGGCAGTCATCCTCTCCCCTATAGAAGTGATCCTTCTCAGGGATATTCTGGGTCCTTCTAGGTCTCTTATCAAACAGTCCATAGTTAGGTAAAAACCTCAGGATTATCTTTATTTCTCTATATTTTTCTTGCCTCTTTGTGTCCAAGTAAGTTTTTTTTTTTTTTTTAACCNCCTTTAAGGGGTGTTGGTGTTCAATACCAGTATCCTCTACTAAATCTTAGCTGCTTCTTTTCCTTTTTTGAAGGATTTAAGAGGCACACACGGCTTGCAGTGGGCCTGCCTGTGTGCACACGTGCCATGCCCTTCTACAACTCGTGTATGCACACTAGCTATTGAAGAGACAGTCGTGTACCTGTCCAGAAACATTTTTGGAGGCACTCATCCTCCTCCCTCTCAATTTTTTACTTCCCAGGGTCTTTCTTGTCTGAATGTGGTCTCTGTCATAACAATTTAGCCTAGGTTTGGACTCTATTATGGCCTTCTTTTTCATTCAAAGTCTTCTTATGTTTCTTTGTTAGGTTTTTTGATGAGATAGTGAGTCAGTCTGATCTTCCTTATTGGTTGTCAGTATATCCCCGCAGTCAGTGGTTGGCTAGAAACATTTTTTGGCCTTGTCTTGTCTTAGTTTTTTTACCATTTTTTCTTCAGAAAAGGAGAAAGCTTCCAACTTTAGTTTTTCTTGTTTTTTGAGGCACAATAAAAAAAAAAGTAGATATTTTCTTTGTTTGGTTAAGTAGTCAAGTGTTTGCACAAATTATTAGGAAAAAGTTCATTTTCATAAGTTCTTGGTTGATTGACTTAGGACAATAAGTAGCTTGTAGTCGAGTGAAAGCCTATTTTCAGTTTTCTGTGAAAAGATATTAGAAATAAATTTTGAAAAGTTGGTTAAAGTAAATTCTTTTTGAAGAAGTAGTCTTGTTTCAATCACTTTGCATGTTCTTTTTGTCATCACTATAAAACATCATTGGTTTCATTATCATCTCCTATGACTTTAAAAAACAACCACTAAAATAAACGTTTAAATAAAATCTATTAGAATTTATGTTTTGTAGGGTACACCAACAAGTCTAGGACTAGAGCCTTGATTTAGGTTGGAGAGGAAACTCTTCAAGGCTACCAAACGCAAACATAAGAGTCTGAGCTAGGGAGTGTTCAAAGTCCAGTTACCGTGAAAGTTGTCTGGGACCCCCCTCTAACACAGGGGATAAGCACAAGGTCTCATGCGGAAAGGTAGCAGAGATAACCCCTCCAAAACTGGACCAAGCATAGTGGGGAATGCATATAAAGGGCTTGTCTTGGGATTTCATCGTTAGCACTTGCCACAGAGCTTCGTGGGTCTCAAATCCATTTGAGGTCCTCATTTTTCTTTCGAAACACTTACTCTCGATACCCTAGATAGGTTTCAGTCTTGATACCCTGCTCATTGCGGTCCACCCGGCTGTCAACTGTACTTGCTTGGTAATTGTTCGCGAGCTGACAACCTATTTGCCTATCATTCTAGGGACTTACATAGGTGACTGCGAGGGTATACCTCAGTACCTAGGACAGACATCAGGCCACACTTTGAAAAGTATACCCTGAGGGTGCCTCCGTATTCAAGTTGCACTTGCATCGGTAAGTTGCTCTAATGTTGGTTGTTGTAACTATTCTTCCAACTAGCTAGTGACTTCCTGTTTTATCTCATAGGAATTTTTTGATAGAGAGTGTTTGTTTCTCAATCGGTTAGAAATGCCTTAGTGTGTCTCTGATCTTCTCACATAGTGGAGGATCAAGAGCTCCGCCAATCGTGAAGGCTTCTTGGCCTACCACCGGTCGATCTGGAACCACCCCCACCACTGCTAAGGCAGAAGCTAGACCATCAAGGGTCGTTTGAAGAAACTGGGCCATGAGTAACTATGTCTAGCCCACCTTCGAGAGAAGAACATATCATCCCAGAGGATCCAACCATTACTAACGTTGGAGTGAAATCTCTTGGTCCTAACAAACCTCCGATTACGAATCTTTCGACGCCCATTATCGTACAGGTCTATCCTTACAACCATTTGGAAGTATCCCAAACAAAGATGGAACCAAATCCTACAACTTCTTTAGGGAATTCTCATATTCCCTCTACGACTGTCACAACTGGGGGTGTTCCACCTCCTAACCAACCGTTGCCAGTCTAGGCCACTATGGTCTCGATTTCCTCTACTTTGGGCAATGGTTCGCTCCCATCTTTGGTAGAGATCACTACTCCATTGTCTCAGAGTGAAAAAGGCCCTCAATTCACATAGGCTGGGCAGAATAGGCCGGCGTCAGGAATAGGGTGAGGTTCTTTATCAATAATTGATCTTCAATGGTGGATAGGCTAGAGGTTGGCATTGAACACGAGCCATAGTAGGTTTTCAGATAGATATAATACGGATGGAGGGAGCTGCGCGAATGCAACAGGAGGCCTTACAGATGGTATGTGATGCGGGGCTTACTCGGCCCTAGAGCCTCTATTCTTCTCATGCATGGATCATTCACATACAGAATGCCTGGCTTCAATCCAAATGTTGTCCTTTTTCACTCCACTCAACCAACTCTAAGTATAGGAGCAGGGAGTTCAAACACTCCTCTTCAAGGGTCCATGGGGGGAATTCCATCTCCTTATAATGCTTTCCCTTACGGAGGGGGTCACATAACTCCTTCATTCCCTACACTTGGTGGTTCTCAACAACAATCCTTTAGGCCAAGCATGAACTATGGTTCATATGGAGTGAGTAGTCAAGGACTACCTTCTAATAGTCAATCAGTAGGTTTGACACCATTCTCTTTGTTCAGTGCGTTTGCTAACAATGATTTCTCATCTGTTTCTTTCCCCACTGGGGGAAACCCTGGTTATGGACAACCAAATCCTATGTAGGGTACTATCCCTGCACAGGGGAAAAACCCAGGAATCCATTCCCCCCAAGGACCTTGGAATCCTTGGCAAGGATCAACTTCCTCGTCATGGATGCTGGCAGGGGGAAACCCTTTCCAATCTCATTGGAACCCTGGACAAGGTTCAACACCTATGCTCATCAGGTTGGTAGGGGGAATCCCCTCTCAAAATCCTTGGACTGCAATGCAATCCCAACCTCCTTTGTCCTTCTACAGAAGTTAGCTGATGATGCCTCAACAAGCACATAATCCATACGCTGGTCTTGGACAAGGTTTTTACCAGAATCCTAGCCAACAGCCAAAATTTTCCTGGCAACCTGGTGCTAGTCAAAATCTAGGTCCCTTTTTCCATGGTCATAATCAACAACCCAAACTACTATTCCTGGCAGATTTTCATTTGCTTGAATTAACGAGGTTGTTGAATGACCCCATCTGTCACGATCTGTGTTGGCCTCCTATGCCGACCAAGTTGCCTTTGGACATTCCAAAGTTCGAAGACAAACCTAACGAAGATCCAAGCGATCATGTGACTACTTTTCATCTCTAGTGCTCATCTAACTCATTGAAAGATGACTCTATCCAGTTGTGGTTGTTTCAAAGCACTCTCATAGGGAGTGCTGTGAAATGGTACATTGAGCTCGACTGCTCAAGATACTCTTTCTTCGACGAATTGGCAATGGCTTTCTTAAACCATTTCCAATTACCTGTGAGATACAATGTCGACACTGAATTGCTGGCCAACTTTGAGTAGACTAAGGAAGTCCATATCTCCGATCATATCTGAGAATGGAGATGCCGGAAGAGTTTCATAAAAGTACTAGTCCCACCAGAATTTTTGTTGGAGTGGTTCCTTGAGTCTTTGTTACCCCAGTTATCCAAAGATGTAGCGATGTCGGGAGTCTTTTTGGAAGAAGACGCAATAATGAGAGCTCAACAGCTTGAGCTGATTTACTCGCAATATGGCCTACTTTATGAAATCTTGTCGAATGCACCTAGGTCAATTATTGACAAAAGCAGATAGAGAGCTAGACCACATGCCGATGGTATTGTCGGTTCAACACAAGTTAAGACCGTTAATTCACTATCAAAACAATTGCAACAATTGTCAATACAATAGATAGTGGCCAGTCAGACCATAGGTCTGATTGCTCCCCCTACCCAAATGTCGGATGTACATAATGTACAATCGACAAACCCAAAGGCCAACCAGTAGCCTGATGGGAAGAAGAAACCTACCAATAATGTTGGTGGGATAAACACTTAAAAGAAGAAGTTGAAGTATCCATGTAATCTATGCACGAAAGACCACCCAAATTATCAGTGCCCTCGGCTTGTGAAGGCCCAAAATTTATTGGCACAACAACAACCTGCTATGTTAATGAACCCATTCCAACATGGGAAAAATTTAACTCAAGCCTCGGTGAGCGCAGAAGGGGGCATTCAAGGACCTCCTCCGTCTTCAAACAATCCTTCATCCGCGAATGTGTACAGGATGAAAGGTGATGCATACATATCAATCGGAGTGCATGATTACAGAATGCCTTGCTCCTCTGAGAAGAGTAAAGAAGCTGAGATTCCCCCTCTTCCTCTCCAGATTGAGAAGACATTGGGCGAAACAATGACACACATCCCAAAAGGTCCATTCAAGAAAGCTTCTCACAACCCGAATGCAAGGGTCACCCAGAACTACTCTGTGGTGGAGGATTTGTCACAAACCCCTTGTGCGATGTCCTCCAGAGTTTCTCTTCCCAGAGAAAGGATTTGTTAGCCTCTTTAGGATCCACTGAGACTTGTAATATAAGCACAATCATGCTTGATACAACCGACTTAAAACCTTGTCTCCCTTACCACGTTGCATTTTGAATAGTAGTGGATTATACCACAAAAACTTTTACATGGAACATTTTCTGCATAGTGGTTGATGAGGGTGCCTCGACATGCGTATTGTCTTTGGCGTGTTGGAAGGCCATAGGCAAACCCATTTTGTCTCCATCACCAAATCTTCTTACCACTTTCGACAGTCGTTCTTTTCGACCACATGGCATAATTCCCTCTTTCCCCATGTAGTTATGGGGGAAATCCCATGCGTCGAAGTTGAAGTAGTCGATGCTCATCTCGACTATAATATTTTGTTAGGAAGGCATTGGACTTATGATATGAAAGCAATGGTTGCTACTATTTTCCAGGTCTTGTTGTTTCCACACGAGGACCAGATAGTGACCATTGATTAGTTGTCTTTCTCCCATCCTGACCCTTCATCTAGGGAATCCATGGTCTCGATGATCGACAACCATCAACCCGACATTGTCAACATAGGGGTTGGTTTGTGCCCACCTTTGATGGGTACTTTCGATTACTAAGTTCCTATCAAACCAACCTAAGGTTGATATTTTTCAAGCATCATCATTTCATACGACTTACTCTCACGATCTGTGGACTCTTCTTTCCCCATCAAACATGATGGAAGGGACAGGGCACCATGGCATGGCCATGCCCTTGTCTGTGGCAGAAGTTGCATACTCTATATTCCTTCAAGTTTCCACCGACCCCGATCCAACTCCCACGCAAGAGTTAGATCCAATTTAAGAGCCTACTTGGGATCGAGGTTCCCTTGAAAATACTGATTATTTAGACTTAGTCCTGCCCTTCGACGAAGCAATCATAGAGGCAATGACCAGTCTGGACAAACCCTGGGATGATCTCCATCACAGATCTTACTTCCTCCCAGAGTTAAGAAGAATTGAAGCATGAGAATTCACTTTGACTATGACTGGAGATAGATCTTGTCCTATCAATCCCTTGGCTATGCACATATTTTATGTTGAGGGTAATATGGCAACCATCGCTGAAATGATACCTATTGATATCTCCAGAACCCCTGCAGTCATGGAGAATGTCCTCATCAGAGCTGATTTATCCCCCGAAGAGACTCGAATCTACACGTATTTATTTAAAGAATTTCGTGATGTTTTTGCTTGGTATTATGAGGAAATTCCAGGCATCAATCCAAGAATTGTCGAACATGAAATCACGACTTATCCTAATGCTAAGTCGGTCAGGCAGAATCTTCGTCTAGTCAATCCTAGGAAATCGACAGCTATCAAAGATGAAGTAGAGAAACTTCATAAGGAAGGTTTTATCTACCCCATTCACTTGACTCAATGGGTGTCAAACCCCATTCCATTCGATAAGAAACAAGGTACAATTCACATTTGTATGGAATTCCATGATTTAAACAAGGCTTGTCCAAAGGATAATTTCCCCACACCAGTTATTGACCAAATAGTCGATGAATGCAAAGGATGAGAGGCCTTTTCTTTCATGGATGGTTTTTTGGGCTACAATCAGATACAGATCAAACTCAAAGACCAACATAAAACCAATTTCATTTGTCTATGGGGTACATTCTCTTATTGAAAAATGCCTTTTGGTTTGAAAAATGTTGGAGCTACCTTTCAACGGGCCATGTCTTTCATTTTCCACGATCTCAAACATATAGTTGAGGCTTACCTTGATGACTTAGCATCATGATCTCGTAAGAGAGATGATCATCCTACGCACATCAGACTCATCTTTGAGCGATGTCACTACTACCGGATTCAAATGAATCCAAAAAAGTGCAGTTTCTGCGTTATGTCAGGTCGTCTGCTAGGTTTTATAGTTTTGGTAATGGGGATCATGGTTGATCCTCTCAAGGTTGAGGCAATATTTCAGTTGCCTCCCCCACACATGATCCTTCAACTTCAAAGTTTGCAGGGAAAAGCGAACTTATTACGACATTTCATCGCAAACTATGCCGAGATCACTAAGAGATTTATGTGTTTACTCAAGAAGGATGTCCCTTTTCATTGGGACAAAGCTTCTCAATGCTCATTTGATGCTTTGAAACATGCCCTCACGTATTCCCCTCTATTCGGCCACCCAATGATAATAAAGAATTCTTATTGTACTTGGTTGTAGTAGAGTCGACCATCGGTATGGTCTTGGTTAAGGAAGATGATGTGCTTTCTGAGTACGTGATCTATTATCCGAGTTGAGGCCTGGTTGGACTGGAACTTAATTATTCCCACGTTGAAAAACTTGTGTTGGCAGCAGTTCATGTTGTCCAACGGTTCTGTAATTATATCTTGTTTCAAAATACCACCATCATTGCTGTTGTGAATCCATTTCAATACGTGTTGACACGATGAGTAATTGGCACAAAGATCAGTAGATGGATAGTTGTCCTCCAATAATTCAAATTATATTTATTTTCAATAAAATCCAAAAAGTCAATGGTCTTTGTGGAACTCATATCGAAACTTTTGGTCAAGTCAGGTGATGTTGTGCTCGAAGAGTCACCTATTAAAGGAGACATGTTTTTGATCGCATCTTCGGACCCATGGTATGGAGATATACTTGTATATCTCCAGAATTTGAAGTGTCCCACCTCTGCTTCTCGTGATGAGTGACAACATATACACCATCAGGCCAAAAACTATCTTATACTCGAAGATACATTGTATCGTCGAGGCATAGATTCCATCCTTCGTCGATGTCTCACTCATGAAGAAGTAGAAATCATCCTTAATGATTTCCACATGGGAACATGTGGCGGTCATATGTCTGGGTTGGAAACAACCCAAAAGATATTACGCGCTGGTTACTTTTGGCCGACATTAATCAAAGATTGTGTTGAATTGGTCAAGAAGTTCCACCCGTGTCAAATCCTCTCTTGGAAGATGAGGGCACACGATGCTCCTATGTTTCCTGTCATTAGAGTTGGTCCTTTCACCAAGTGGGGGATTAATTATACAACATGAAACCCCCCTTCAGCAAAGGGGCACCATTATATCATCGTAGCAGTAGACTACTTTACAAAGTAGGTTGAAGTTATGCCAACATTCAAGGATGATGGAGAGACAACAACTCTCCTTTTGTTTAACCAGATTATAGTAAGGTTCGGCGTCCCGAGAGAGATTGTCACTGACCCTAGCAGTCACTTCCAGAATAAAATGATGACTAAGTTAACATCAAAGCTTGGGTTGAGGCAAGATCATGCATCACCTTACTACCCTCAAGCGAATGGTCAAGTGGAAGTTGTAAGTAAATCCATCAAGACTATTTTACAACGAACGATCAATTCGACCAAGTCAAATTGGCATTTGATGTTGTACTCTGCATTATGGGCCTATTGAACATCTGTTAAGACTACAACCGGTTTCTCACCTTTTCAACTTGTTTATGGGCTAGAAGCAGCTTTACCCATAGAATGTTAGATCCCCTCTTTAAAATTGGCAGTACATTTATTTCCAGATACTTCACCGCTTCAAGAGAGGTTATTACATCTTGAACAACTTGATGAGCAGTGTCGAGACACAGTCTTGTCCAACGAGGCTCACAAACAAAAAGTTAAGTGTCAGTATGATCGGTCCATTCTCCCTCGGATTTTTTATGAAGGAAAACTTTCCCTATTCTATGACCAAGATAAGGATCCCCTAGGGGCAGGCAAGTTCAAGCCCATGTGGTTCAGACCATTCATTTTTAAAGAGGTTCTTAAAAAAGGGGCTTATCCTCTGGTTGACTTTGAGAGAAACACTTTGGCTGAGCCTAGAAATGGGCTCTACCTCAAGAAGTATTACTCGTAGGTGGGTCGCCTTCAGTGACTTCTTGTAACACATGTATAGTCTCTATACATTTGTTTTTCTTACTCTTTGTCTTTTGCGTTTATGCAAGTGTCATTTTTTATGACATTCTTTTCACTGTGGAAAATGTCAAGTGAATCAGAGGTGTTCGTGGGGTTTGCGGACGGTGCTAGTCGACACACTTGGAAGATTTCTTCCATAGCTTGGGTGATTTTTACACCTCAAGGCCAGTTTCTATCCTTAGGAGGTATCCTTTTAGGTAATGCTACAAATAACGTTGCTAAATACAATGCAGTCATATAGTTTCTTTGTGACACTTTGTTGCATGGTATCTCTCGCCTCCAGGTCTACTTAGTTTCTCAATTGGTTGTGTCTCAATTAAATGGTGTTTACCGTGTTTACGACCCTACCCTACACCGATGATTCCTTAGGGTACGTCTCTTAGAACGAAGTTTTGATTACATTACTTACATTCATGTTCCTAGGAAATTAAATCACATCATTGATATTCTAGCTAATCAGATATTAGATTGTCATTTTGCACACATGTAAAGACAAAAAACACACATGCACATGTAAATACATTTGTAACATAATCCATAAATCATAAAAGACAAAAATATCCATATATATATGTTGAAAAATGTATCAGAGTATAGTGTGGGCAAGAATGCCTGAAACATATACATAGTAAGAGTCACAGGGCTTATGCCCTAAAAAATGTACAAAAGTGTTCATGACACATAAACAATCCAACCTAGCTAAGGGCGGGGCCTATTGGCCCAACCGTAGTGTACAACAACATTTTCCAAATGCCAAAAAAGTTGGACCCAAGTCTGTGGCACCCCAACTACGTGAGGCTGCATAGAGGGTAGAAGATCCTCAATCTCTTCCATAGGCACAACATGAGTAAGAGTGGTAAGGTTCCTCTCTACCCACCTCAAAACTCTCTCGGCCTCCCCAGGTTGAGGCCCCCCTATTGCTTCTGTCAGTTTGGCAGCTCTAGCTGCTCCTGCCTATGGATGAGGATGTCATCTAGTCCTCACAAAATCAGTTGGATGCACTGGTCCCACGTCTGTGCATAACAAAAAAATCATTGTCAAATACTCTGGTACACAAAAAAAAAAAATGATATATATAAAAGCAAATAAAAATAAAAACATATGAAAATTTAAAACTTACCCAACTCTCCTCGCACTGCTCCAAGAGGAAGAACCATATCCGAGTCTTTGGAAAAGTCAATGCCAACATATGGATAGTCTTCTATCACTGGAATTTGGCGAGACCACCAGTCAAAGAGCTTGTCATCGAAGGCCTCCACGGTCCTTCCACCACCCTGTCATGGAAAAAGTGCCGCCCATCTACATATGGCTGGGAATGTGGTTGTGTTCCCTCGCACTATCTCTCAAGGGATAATACCAGGCACTCTCTGGAAGAAGAATGCACAAAGTATGGTCCCAAACTCGAAGTTTATGTGCCTCCACATGCGACACTCAGTCAACTTCCTTTTCATGCAGTCCAGTAATATCATGCTCCAATCAAAAACGTGTGCATTCAAACATTGTACCGCACAATGCATGTGTGCCTGGGATGTTTGGTGAAGTGTAGCAGATCCAGTGATCCACCCAATCAATAGTACTATCACTTTCAATGATAGGTTAGAGATCTTGTTGATCGGCACCTGTGTGCCCACTTTGTCAGACCCTGCCTCACAATGGAGCCCAATCAGCTCCACTATGTTATGAGGCCCTGAAGGACATTCGTTGAAGTTGACTGGTTCCCCTCTCCTCAAGAGGCCAGTCAAGAAGTATATGTCCTCTGTCGTCGAAGTCAGTGACTGACCTTCAAGAATGAAGGCCTCTTCATCTGGGTGCCAAGAATACATCAAGGCATTTAGTAGCCTCGGTTGTGCCCGCATGAATGGACACTGGTAGAATTTCAATAGCCCGCATTGAGTCAGTGAAACAATCACACCAGGGTCCTCATGGTCCAAAATTTCAATGTCTTCATGCTCTCTTTCCCTCCAGTCAACATACATTCTGCAAGTATCAGTTCAGGAGGGCAATCGAATCTTTATTTTTAATTTTTTCACAAAATTGGGGGCATAATTAGGCTGTAGTGGTGACAGTCGTGTATGCACGCATGTAGTAATTCTTCTGCATGTGTGCATATGCATGTTGTACCAAGACAACCCACGTATGCCTAGGGCTGACCCTTTTTAAAGGTCGACACCCCCCAAAAAAATGAAATAAAATGCATAAAATAAAAATTGAAAGGCAAGAGGAGTGAATTTGTACTTACTTGGTCCAATCAGAAGATCATTTCATCCACTGAAGCTCCCAAAATCAACAATTTTATTAAAGGGGTGCTTTTGGTTCCAGAGTCAATTTCCCAAATCAACAATGGTGATAATGAGCTACCAGCTTCTATTTATAAACATTTTGGCCCCTTTTTGTCATTTTTTGGACCCCCTTGTCATTTTTTCTAAACTGAAAATCATTTAGTATGGTTCAGGAGTTTCTTTGGGAAGGTTACAATAGAGGTCACTTTAGGTATTGAGAACCTTTTGGGAGATTTGGGTCACTTTTGAAGGTCTTTTGGTAAAAATATCATTTTTTCAACTTGAGCATTTAAGTTAGGATTGCACCTCCACTTTTTTTATCTTGTTGTATTTATTGCTTTTCCATAGGATTGAACCCACCGAGTTGCAACACAAAACCATCTTTGTTTCTTTATAAGTGTCGTAATGTCGTGGTAGAACCTTCCCCTTCATGGATGCCCTAGCTAGATCCTGCTTGCATTTTTGGCATCCATGCTGTTGGTAATGACTATAGGCTCGGGAGTCCCTATTAGTCTTGTCCTGATTACGAGTTTGAGCCTCATCTTCATGATTTTTTATCACTCTTGACCTCACCCTTGGGACTCCCAAAATTTTAAACGGGTCTTCTTTTAATCCCTTTTTAGACCCTCTAAACATGAAAAGATTGTCGAGTGATCTTGTTGACCTTCACGCTCACTAAACTAAAATTTGAAGGCACGTTTGTCCGATGGTAGTTTACCCCTTCTTCGATCCATATGTTCAATTGTACAAACAAAGGTATACTCTAGGAACTTCAGTTCCATAGAAGAGTATCCTTAGGTATAATTTTACCCCTTTTCGGGCCCGATGGACTAAATTTGCAAAAAAGGCACCCCCACAGAGTCCATAGTTAATCTCTTTTCAGACTCCTTAAAATTGAAAATATCGTCGAGTGACCTTGTTTCTTCACACTCGTTAAAATGACCAAGAATAACAACCTTTACGGAGTCCATAGTTAAGCTCTTTTCAGACTCCCTAAAAATGAAAAGATTGTCAAGTGATCTTTTCTTTATCACACTCGTTAAAATAAGTTTGAATAGTCATCTTTTTGGTGCTAGTTTACCCCTTTTTCGAACTGACTAGACTATTTTCAAAAAAGGTACCCCAGTGGAGGCTTCTTTTATGTTTTTTCAGACTCTCTAAAAATGAAAACCGACCGAGCTTACCTTCTCTGGGCTCATTAAAGTTACATCGAAGGATGTTACCATTGTGTCCTATTAAATCTCATTCGCATACCCACGTCTTTGGCCTAATTCTGGCTCCATGTTGCTCTCAACTGAACCATCTGAAGCATGCCTCATACACAAGCCTTGTAGCACTTTGCCTCTGCGTCTTGACACCTTTGGCCCATGGAGGTTTTTTCTGAGTGTCCCTTTTCTACATATGTCCCTTTTCTCTGAGAATTAGTGTGTTCCTTGCACCTGGAACTAGTATTATTGTGACACTCATTCCTCCTTTGTAACGTAAATTTTTTTTATTCTTTTTTCAAAGATTTTGAAAAATATTGAAAAAAGACAAAAAAATCAAATATACCCTAAAAAGAGGAAGGGAAAAGTATTTTCTTTTTGTTGGCAGCACAATGAGTCACCCTTGGAAAAAGAACATCTTTCCATTTGTTTTTCAAAGATCTAGGATATAGTATGACCTTAGGAAGCTGTGGTCATAGAGTTGTGTCCTCGTCTATTTGGTTATTCTTCCAAACATATGGAGAGTTGGCGTTGCCTCTTGCATCGTCAACTTATGTCGATATCATGCTACCTGAGTCTCATCATTTGTCGTGCTACTATCCAAGGGAAGTTTTTACCAAGCTCATGTTAGCCTTTCTGCAGTTTGTCTCTTATCCTCATGCCTGGCCATCCTAAAACACCAATCAAAATCCTTGTTCAAAATCAATGAAGTTCTCTTCCAGATCACCGAGATCCTCTTGTCTATTCACGACAAGTTGTTGAAGACCTTTGGGTAATGAAGTTGTACACTCACATTACACTCTTACCCAACTTTTGAAGATCTTGAAGTTGTTGCTCGATCTCTGAAAGCCTCATCTCCAGCCATTAGATGACACTTATCTTCTTGAAGATGGATACTATAAATGTATATCTTTTGATTTTGAGATGTACATCCGCTATGTATTGCTCGTGGCTACACTTTATATAGTTATATGAAATGGATCTGCAGTGTATTTGATTGGCAGCCATGGTTTTATTTTTTAAATCCCGAGCATGGGTATGCCCGCCTCAGAGAGACAAAGTGTTATTTTACATATGGAATCTCCCGAATACTAGTCCCTGGGCTCAATCACTTGGCACATTGATAAAGATTGGTAAAGTGTTTCGGCCATTAGATGCTCTTCTGACCTCACACTTTCGGGGGCATATGTTATAAGCCTAATTTGTACCCATCCTACATACCTGGCCTCGAGCCCTAATATTTTCCAATTTCTTGAGCCAAGATATTCTAAAAATCCCTCTTTTTTGAGCCATACATGCCCTAGCCTTGTACATCCCGCATGTGAACTCAATGCATATGCATGCAAGCCTTCTATAACATGTGTATACTGACAAAAAAAAATAAAAATGGAAAGTTGCAGACGAGAAATAGAGTTTCAAGAAATTGCTAAAACCGTTTGACTACCTATGGCCAGTCATTCATCTGGATAAATACCTATAAAATAAAGGGTAGGGTTCCCATTTAAAAGAAGAAGAAGAAGAGTATAAAAACTATGCCCAAATTTATCCCCCCTTTGCTCCAATTCCCTGCAATTATATTGTGAGGTTGAGTAGTTGGTGCATTGTGAAGAGGAGCCTAGGACCAAGTTCGAGGAGCAGTGCTGGCCACATATTGTAAGTTTACTCTTGTGAAGATTAATACAAAAAGGAATACCTTTTTTCGTCCCACCATATCATGTGTTCAAATTGTTTATTTATTTTATGATATTGTCACATCTAACCCAACAATTAGTATATAAAATGCATGTTTGTAGCTCTTTGTTTGTCTATGTGTGAATGCAGGTCATCTTTGGGAGGAGGCTTTCACTCAAGGAGCGAGTGAAAGTGAAGGGATCGACATCAAACGAAGGATTTAAGGTAGAGTTACCTAATCTTGTTTGCACCTTTGTATTGCATGAATGTGGGTTTTGTGTTGGGAGAATAGGAAAAAGTAGAGGCATTTAAATGGTCATTTTCTGCATGCATGATTAGATCCCTTAAATGCTAAGTCTGTAAGCGCTATTTCCCACTCACATCACTCTCTCTAATCCAACATGCGTAGGTGAAATGTCCCCACTATTTCTTCTGTCGCTCAATTCATGCCTGACCACAGTACCTGGTTTGTTCATACACTGGCTGGGGAGTCTATATTTATATAACAACCCTCTCCCCTCCCTATTTCATTGCAATTCAAGATTTAATCCTTTCCCTGCATTGAAGGGACACTTGGAGTCTCAATTAGGGTTTCAACATTCAAAATAATGGTGAAATTTGAGGATTTCTTGCCAATTATGGCAGAGAAAATGGGAGAGCACGATTTCATGGCAGAGTTGTGTAGCAGATTCCATCTTCTGGTAGATCCACGATTGGGTCTCATAAATTTGGAGAGCTTGAAGAGGAATTCGGCTCTGTTAGTTGTGGATTCTCTGACAGATTTAGAGCTACGGGAGATGATGGAGGAGGGGGATTTAGACGACGACAAGGCTCTGAATAAACATGAATTCTTCATTCTAATGATCAGAATGAGCCCTTCGTTCATGGATGAAGACAATAAATGGCTAAACAAGGCCCTAGTAAATGATTTGGAAGAAACTATAATTGAAAGATAATACATGTATTTGTAATTTTGTTATTGTTAAAAGGGATTTTAGAGATTTATTAGGTATCTGTTAGATTTTTAGCCACGTGGTTTCTAGTACATGGATATATGAAATTTGGTTTATAAATTATGAAGGTTTTATGAAAAAATTATTATTTATTTTTGATGCAATAATATCTTTTTAATTTTTATAATAATAATAATAATCTAATTTTAAGGTCACAGTCAAGCCATACACTAAATTGATATATGAAACTCCTTGTTTGTGGAACAATTTATCCAGTAAAAATTGAAAGGAATTTAAATCCAAATAAAAAAGGTAACAACTTTCATCATAATTAATAAAGTTACATCCAATTAATATATAGATATATTTAAATATAATGTTACAATAATTTAACAACTATTATATTAAAAAAAACATATCTCAAGAAGTTCACAGGTATACACCTCCATGTTTATGTTTTTTATGAGGAAAATCTCTCTATGGCTAGGGTAAACCACAACAGACAGAAATGACTACAGAAATCAACTCTATTATCAAGTATGCTATGTAAACATATATGCTAGCAAGATAAGATAGCAGGCCTACCTCGTCCAGACATTCGATGAAGTCCACCATTGAACACTTGACCCAAAGAAATATACCTTCCACTAGTCCTCAACAACCAAGAAAAACAAGCATATGGTGATAATAAATTATGTTATCACATTCAATAGCATAATCCATTAATAAACATGACAAATACGCCCATGGAATAATAATTCAAATATTTGCAAGATTTCAATTGGATGGGAAAAGAGTATTTATATTAATATATGATCAATAGAAGTGAAAATGTTATAGATTTTCATGTCGGAACATTCAGAACCGAGAAAATGAGTTCCTTCTAGTTGGGCCTCCACCACTTCAATCCTCCACCAAAGGAAAGCTCAGAAAAGAGAAACAATGAGGTTCTCAATCAATAAGGGAAGATCTTGGGGGCTGAACACTGTGTTCAGACTTAAAATAAAAAGTGATCCAGACTCAATATGAAGTAAATAATTTCTCCATATTAAATTTGCTCTCAAAGTTGAATTCTTTCTCCTCCTTTCCATAGCTCAAAATTGGCCCATTTATAGCCTTCAAATGGAACTGAAGGCCCGAGTCAGAATGTTTCTAGTATATGGAAGGCCAAGGATCATATATATCATGTCGTGACATGGAAACCTGACACCAAATTTCATTTTTGGGAATAAATCCCGATGTATACTGGTTGTAGTGGTTAAGCCTGCGTATACACATGCTTTATAGTAGCCAAGGTGCATACATGTGGAAAAATATTTATTTTTAGCTCTGGGATTTTACAAACAGGGATGATAAGTTTGCATAGGAAAATGGAAAAAGACCTTCTATGCAAGATTGCATATGGTGAGGCAAACCTTGATATAACAGATGCCCCCTAATGTGTGAGGTCATAGGAGTATCTGCGATGGCCGAAATACATTATAAACAACCAAGAAGTGGAGTGATGGGGAACCAACTAGAAGAACTAGTTGCTCATTACATTCTTCACTGAATTTGCATACATGGCTGCTAATAGAATTACACTGCAGATCCATGTAGAAATATACCAAACAAATTTCTGTGGCCATGAATAGGAAAATACAAATGCGGTTACATGCCAAAAGTTGTCATAGTCATGAACAATGCCCAGTAGAACTAGTCTCAAAACCAATCTGAAGATATTTGTATACAATGGAGTACAATATGATCTCCGATGATTACTGAAGTCATATAGGTATTGATCCAATGAAAAGGAAGAAATGAATCATGAAATATGCAACCACATACTAATGTATTCAAGTCTTATAAACAATCCACCAAGGGTGCAATTCTACATCATGTGAATAAAGGAGTCGAGGTCGAACAAAATGATACATCGTTTGATTATCGGTCATTAAGGTATACCGTTAACAAACACGAGACAACCTACCAATAATGAAAGTAGGCATCAAGGCACTGAGTACATTCTTACAAGTGTGAATAAATGAGTAGGTGTCGAACACCTAAAGAATCCATCGATAAGGATACATTGATGTATTTCCAAATATCGATGGAGAGAGAACCTGCCACTAATGACTACAAGCCTCAAGGTACTCATAAGACTCTAGATCTCATTTCCAAAATAGATGAGATGAAGTTGATGGAAGGAGACCCGTTGAAAGGAGAGCATTAAGAATGAGGTATAAAGAAAGAGCTTCATGATTTGGAGGAAATCAGACAAAGAACATGTTCATGAACCAACAACCCTGTGCATCTTTTGCGTGTGCCAAGTGAAAGTGGTACACAAAAAATACCCTTTGAATAGAAGCCAATGAGGAAAACTGTTGACAAAGGCAATGAAAACACCAATAAGGATAATGGAATCCATGACATTGCACGAATCCCAATGTGTGAATAGATGTCTTATCGTCAAACATAAGGGAAACCACCTAGTTAATGACCAATGATGAAATGTCGACTATTGGGTTCAAGGTTACCTACCAATGAGGAAATGAGGACCAGGGTGCATGATAGGAATATAGTATCATGTGACTCTAAGACAAATGGAGTGTATGGCTGACATTCAAATTCAATAGTTTTGAGAAGTGGCCAACACAGATTGATGGACCTCCTTTGAATGAGAGAAAGAGACATATGGAAGACTCTGGCAGCATAGACTCAATAATGAAACCATGAGATGCACAAGGCATCAATGAAATTATCTATAGGGACTGAAAGAGTAACTAGTCGGTAGAGAAGACTCTGTAATGAGATCAACTTCCTAAGGCCATGCTAATCCCAAAATTATGATGACAAATGGACTCAATAACTTTGTGCTCTGTTCAAAGGTGACACGACTGCTTCCAATATAAGATAATATTCCCTTCCTGCCCATCTTTTTTTTTCATAGACAAATGAATGCTATGATACAGATCATGAAACAAGTGTCGCAAGTAAGAAAAAATAGTTCCAGCAGTGGAACATAGCTATGCTCAATTCAAGGAGATGCATGCAGGAGATGGACACTTGGGGGAATGTTCCCTCCTAGGTATAGGGTGTCAAATTGCAAAGGATATGAATGAGGATTTTCTTGGTCGAGGATGCAAAAACTGTTGAGGAAAACGGTTTATAACACAAAGTGAGAACCATCTATAGGATCAATATTGCAAGCAAGGGCATGAGATGCAATCACAACTTAATGCCAAAAATGCCCTTTTTCGTGACATTTAGTCTACTTGGTGTGAAAAGGGATAAACTTGTGCCATATAGACATCCTTTCAAATCCAATTTACGAGTGTGAAAGAGACAATTTCACTTGGAAATATTTTCACTTTTTGAAGACAAGTAAAAATATAGCTTAATTAAGACTCATGACCTTTCAATTCCAATTTAATGAGTGGGAAAGGGAGAAATCACTCGACAATCTTTTCATTTTTTAGACGAGTCAAAAAAGAGCTTAAATCAGACTTGTTGAGAGGTTTCTAGGTTGCATGTCATGGGGGAGGCCAAGGCTCTCGTGTTGGACTTCTGTGGAATGTCAGTATCTTATGAATAGCTGACATAATCTTGGGAAAACCCAAAGCTCTCCAAGTCGGGGAGGATAAAGTGTTGGTGAAGGTTATCATCTCCATGATATATCAGATAATGTCTCTTACCATAAAGGACACAATAAGGGGCATTAGATACCCCACAATACCATCCCAATCGAAGGGAACCTCTCCAAAACTTGGAGGGAGAGTACTCGAGAAGAGTAAAACTCTCTCTTGTTCAGAAGGTGTAGTGCTAGAAATTCTAATGACATGGTATAGAAGGTATATAACTATAATTAGAAAAGTGGGATCAACTGAAAATTTCATTAACGCGACCACTTCTTCAACCATTGGTTGAATAGGATGTGAGATAACAAGGTCAAGAGACACATCACCCCCCAAAATAGGAGTGGTATCGGTCGAAGATTGCATCGACACGACTGTTGGTTAAACATGATGCAAGACAACAAGGTCAAGAGACGCATCACCACCGAACATAGGAGAGGTGTTGGTCGAAGATTACATCAACACGACCACTGGTTGAACAGGATGTGAGACAACAAGGTCAAAGGATGCATCAACTCCTAAAGGAAGAGGGGTGTCAGCCCAAGATTGCATCATCATGACTGATGTGTCAACCAAAGAATGAATAGAGTGTGGGGAAAACTTAGATGCCTCAGAACCTGAAGGGCCCTTAGGTGAGCCCCACGCTTTTGGTAACCCAGTAGTAGCAGGGGACAAACAAGTAAGGTGGTTTCCTTTGCAAGTCCTACAAAGGAACTTAGGCTTACACCTAAGACGTATAGGATTCTCAATTGTGTGAATTCCCCCAACGTCATTTACAATGGTTGGTGACATGATCTCAATGTGACTGACAGAGGCTGGAGAGTCATCTCCCATTAGGTGTACAAAGTATGGAGATGTGACATCGATATGATTCATGGTGAATGGAGTGAATCCCCCAGTATGACTAGAAGCAGTTGGTTGCAGGTCTTCAACATGACTAGCAAAGGTCGTCGACCAATCTCCAAAATGACTAGTAGTGGTTGGTGACGGAGCTCCAGTATGATTGGTAGTGACTGGACTAACGATGGTGGTGAGTTGTGGAATTTGAGACAAAGGTCCAGGGAAATATTGGTTTTGAGAAATTGTAGGCCGATAAGGGTTCTGGTATACACCATGGCCCTATCCGGTAGGATATTATCCTCCTCCATAATGATTCATAAATGGGTGTAAGGGAATCTACACTGAGGAATCCCTTGTGAAGAGAAAGCAACATGACAAGGGTTACTCATGTGAGGATATATGTTTTCCCCCAATGAAGGAACTTCATGAAGGAGGTTTCCCATACTATAAGAATGACTCCCTCCAAATGAAACACCAGAGGATAGAAGGAGGTTCGCCATGGGAAGAGCATTCGTATGAACTAACATAGTGGAAGAAGGATAGGTGGGAGGAGTGTAATAAGTAGAATGACACTCCATTTGAGCACTTTCTCCTGGAAAAGTGGAGTCGTAGGAAGGAATATTCTAGCCTCATACCGTAAGAGTTGTTTGAGGGATATGACTCCCACCAAACAGAGAGGGAGAATAAGGAGGCCTCATGCCCCCAAACCCAAAACTTGGATTCGCATAAGGAGGCGAGATAGAGGATCGCAAGTGCGAAGACATGTCTATCATACCATGAGGAAAATTATTAGACACCCAAGGCATTGACTGAGTACCATAATTATGCATACCATTATGAAAAGAGGATGGATTCGTCCCCATGAAATGAGTGAACATCATGGGGGAGGTAGTCGTAGATGAGGGATTCAAAGGAACTCCACTATCCATGATAATGAAAACTCAAGGTGCAATATAAAATCCTAAGGTCAACTAATAATCAAAGAGCACACTAAAAAAAAACCGACCAATATGTACACAAACAGGGTAAAGTGGCTAAAAGTGGCTTCCCTCCCTAAATAAGGTATGTCTCACCCAAGAGGGGCATGAGACTACCTGCTAAAGATCGAAGGTAACATAATCAGTTATAAGGGCCCTCGTGGGCTTAAAAACCATTCGTTTAGATCCCCCCGGAGAGGTTATCCTCCATAAAGGTTGTGTCTTGTCTGAACCTTATCTGACCCAGGGTACCTGCAGAATAACCCCTGCAAGTAACCTATGTGGCACCTAAGTCAAGCAACTAAGCAACCAATGTATAACCGTTGCACAAGAAAGCAATCATAAGTCAGATCCACCGTATGGGCAGGGTAGAAAATCTCAAAACCTTGAAAGTACCGCCTCTCACGAAGGTAAAGGCACTAGAAAGATCCCTAGATACGAATAGATACCTAGAAATATATCTAATGCTAAGAAGGTATCGGGGGAATATCCCTTCAACCAACCTCGCGTGACCTCGTGATTAACTCTAGTGTGAGTGGAGCCTCCTAATATTACCAATTATATAATGGATTTCTCCACTCCCTTTGTCATACACATATGTTGATTTAATTGCCTTTGAGAAGTTTACTCACAAAAATCCTATTCCAAGGCACTAAATCCTAAGCTAGTTTGTGCACCCTAGAAAATAAAATCATTACTAATAAATTTTAAATTATAGCGTTAATTTTAGTGGCCATTCTTACTCAAAAAGGTATGGTGATTAAACTCATGATGTTATGACGCAGCAAGAAAAGTAAATATGAATATAATGCAAAGTCCTAACTTCCATTTTCAATGAATGATATGCTTCTTAAAACAAATGCAATTTTCAATTTCAACACTACAATTATGAAGTAAAAATTCAATCTTTCTTTACATGCACTAAGCTAATGACAAAGATTCAAAAGATAAAAAATGTCAAGCAATGAAAAATGCCTAATATTTTTTTATTTTCAATATAAGAAAAATGAAAATGAATGGACTAAACAACAACTTGATATATAAAACTCTATTATGTATAGAAAGAGATAAATCAATCATAATACCAAGGAGAAAAAAACCCATCCCAATGTACAAGGACAATCAAAATGAAAAGGTGATGAGAAAGACTCTACCCAAAAATTCAACCCCAGAGAGGTTTCCTGTCATCCCACAGGCACTTAACAATCGCTACAGAGATCCAAGAAGACTCAACCAACCTCAAATCCCACCCAACAACCACTAAACCTAGTAAACAAGAAAAGAAGGTTCATGTACACGACTGTTTCGGCAAACAGGGTGTATGTATGCAGCTTGCAGAGGGACAACCCGCATATATATGCGAATGCCAAGCCAAAAACCATTTATATGTTTCAAAAAAAAGGATAGGCAAGGGAGAAGGATGAAAAACTTAGACCCATAATGAACATATGTTGTGAAGTGATGATACGACAAGAAACACAATATTAATGAGAACAATCTAAGGAGAAAAGTACTCCAAACCCTAAGAAAGAATATTCAATCCCCAGTATGGTTGCCAATTCTGTTACGAGGAAAATCTCTCTATGGCTAGGGTAAACCACAACAAACAGAAATGAATGCAGAAATCAACTCTATTCTCAAGTATTCTATGTAAACAAATATGCTAGCAAGACAAGATAGCAGGCCTAGCTCATCCAAACGTTCGATAAAGTCCACTGTTGAGCACTTGACCCAAAGAAATATACCTTCCACTAGTCCTCCACAACCAAACAAATCAATCATATGGTGATAATAAAGGATGTTAGCACATTCAATAGCATAATCCATTAATAAACATGACAAATACACCCATGGAATAATAATTCAAATATTTTCAAGATATCAATTGGATGGGAAAATAGTATTTCTATTAATATATGATCAACATAAGTTAAAATGTTATAGACTTCTGTGTCAAAATTGTTCGGAATAGAGAAATTGATTTCCTTCTAGCTGGGCCTCCACCAAAGGAAAGCTCATAAAATAGAAACAATGAGGTTCTAAATCAATAAGGGAAGAGCGTGGGGGATGAACATTTTGTTCAGACTTAAAGGACAAAGGGATGCAGATTCAATATGAAGTAAACAATTTCTCTCAAAGTTGAATTCTTTCTCCTCTTTTCCATAGCTTGGAATTGGCCCATTTATAGCCTTCAAATGGAACTGAAGGGCAGAGTCAAAACGTTTTAGTATATGGAAGACCAAGGATCATAGATCTCTTTTTGTGACATGGAAACTCGACACCAAATTTCAGTTTTGGGCATAAATCCCGATGTACACAGGCTGTAGTGGTGCAAACTACATATACACATGATGTATAGTAGCCAAGGTACATACATGTAGAAAAATATGTATTTTTAGCTCTGGGATTTTACAAACAAGAATGATAACTCTGCATAGGGAAATGGAAAAAAACCTTCTGTGCAAGATTGCATAGGGTGAGGCAAATATTGCTATAACAATGTTTGCACAACATCGAGAAGAAATTATCTTATAATAATAAATGTTTGGACAACTTCGGGAAGACATTCTCTTAGAATAATAATTAATAATATAATTCTTGATTATTAAATATCATATATAATAAGTAAATGATAATAATAAATAGTTATTGATTATTCAAGAGACCCATCCTTTCATGGATGGTCACCATATGTTCCCTATATATGGAACACTTATCATTGTAATAATATGTCGATGATATCTCATATGAAGAAAAACAACATGGTATTTGAGTTGGACTTGGCTTGAATCCCTCACAGATTACCATATGTTCCCTATATATGGAACACTCATCATTGTAATAATGTATTGATCATATCACATATGAAGAAAAACAACATGGTATCTGAGTTGGACTCGGCTTGAATCCTTCACAGATTACCATATGTTCCCTATATATGGAACACTCATCATTGTAATAATATATCAATCATATCTCATATGAAGAAAAACAACATGGTATCTGAGCTGGATTGGGCTTGATTCCTTCACATATTAGAGTAAAATGTTGGGAGTGTTAATTTTTTGGGGCTATTACAATCTCTGTGTACAACATATTTACTTTTTACTCCATCATAGAGTAACACAATATCTGAGATGGATTGGGCTTGACTCCTTCTTAGATTAGAGTAAAATGTTGGGAGTATTAAATTTATGGGGTTGTTACAATCTCTATGTACAATATATTTACCTTTTACTCCAACCTAAATTATAGAAAAAATTCCATAAATTATGGTGGGTAGTAATTTCTAGTAAAAAATGTCTAATTACCTAAATATGAGGAATGTATTGCATATTTACTTCTACCTATATTTATGAAAACAATCACATTAATTATGGAGGAATTATGGATGGATTATAACCAAATTAATCTTGGGGTAGTTACAAAGGTATTCTCCAACTATTTATAAGAAAGAAAATTTAATTTAATTTTAAATTTAATTTTCAAAGAGACGTGTCTTTTTGGATCAATATAATATTACTATAAAAAGACACTTTAAAGACACAACAATAGACATATTTTTTCTCTCACATGTGGGAAGTGATCTAAAGAAGAGACTAAAGTTTCTAAGTAGTTGGAATTTTTTGAGTTACTTAGTGATGTTCTAGAGTTTACTAAAGTAATATTGTATATCATTGGAAGTAATTACCACTTGCATAAAATTGTGCTTGTCTAATTTATCACTAGAAAATCAACATGGTTATCTGTATGACATCGAGTCTATGATGGATGTGTGTTGGTCATAGTAGAAGACACATAATTTGTAGGGTCATTGTATATAGTTGTGTAAAGATATGTTTTTCATTGCATGGACATAATGTGAATTGTTTCCTTGGATTGCTTAGTGGATCTATTTGTTGTGTAAGGTTTTCATAGAAGTACCTATGTGGAAATGTTGATATAGAAAACATTGTGTGAAAGATCCTCTGTTATGAGGCTGAGAGATTATAGATCTCACTGATATATTTGTGAGATTAATTTAAATGCTCATGGGTGATAAAGATTTCCATATGGAGACCAATGGAGGAAACTACTATACAACTATTTGAATTTAAGTGTAACTGCCAATCCATGGTATGGGTGTTCCTGGTGTTCTAGATCAAAATGAGTATTTGGTGAGGAGTGATTGAGATGGACATGGGAAGTAGTGAAAAACCATCCTTAATTGAGATCACATGAATCTTTTGTCAATGTGTTGATGTTTGAGGCAACAACGTGAGACATTCTCCTCGGAGGGTCCTGTGTTGACTAGTAGGGGGGAAAGTAGACTTTATATTGACGTGCCTCAGATAGTCAAATGAATGAACCAAGACATCGGTTTCACAAAGAAACCTCAATATGTCTTAAAAGACATTGGTTACATGAGGGAACTTCGATATGTCTTAGACATGTGTTCCATGAGGGAACCACGAGATGTCTAGTATGGACACAGTTCATGAGTGAAGCCTGAGGTTGGACACTTCAGGATATTTGGGAGTCTAATATACATTCATGTACCCAAGGAGAAAAGGCCCAAGCTAGACTCTTCAGGCATAAAACATAAATTTGTGGGGTACAATGAGTCTTTGAACGTATACCGGATCTACATCCCTGGTCAGAGAGAGATTGAGGTGAGCAGAGATGTTACCATTGAGGAGGAGGTATCCTTCATGAGATATAGAGGCTCTCACATGGATATTTATAGTGAGAGACAAGAAGAGATGGTACCTTCTCCCCCTCATGCTCCAACAATTCATAGGGATACAGTTGATTCTACTGATCAAATTGATCACATTGATCATGTAGATCTAGTTGATGTTCCCAGAGATATTGTAGTAGGTTAGAAGAGACCTACATGGGCTCATTAGACTCTATAGGAGGTAGAAGTACATGCAACTCCTCGTGGTACCTTCTGATAGAGAAATATACCTCAGATATATTTTTTCTATGTTGCAGTTATGAGCCACATCATTGATGATGAGACCTCCTGTTATGAGGAGGCAACCAGTAATCTAGTATGGAGAGATGCCATAATGGAGGAGTAAGTGAGGCTTCAAATGCATATTGTATCTACATCCCTAGTTAGAGAGAGATTGAGGTGGGAAGATATGTTACCATTGAGGAGGAGGTATCTGTTAAGCCCTAATATTGTATCACTACCCCTTAATTGGGGCATATTATATTAGTAATGTTATTTTATTTATGTCGGCTTTAGGCCATTAGTTGTAATTATACCTCCTAGTCTCCTATATATACCAAGGAGACATTTTCATTTTGAATCATCTTGTACTTGAACATTTAAGTGGGGTAAAAGGAGGTTGCCCCCTTGAAGAGGCTTATTATCTAAAATTATCTCTTTTTCAAGACATTGAGTACCTTTTTTGAGGTTTTTCTCTGCTATATTGGTATTTGGTTCTTAACATATGGTATCAGAGCTCAAGGTCTTGGGGTTTCGCTTCTACATCTGAGACACCTTGGAATTTTCACTATAACTTTTTTTTTACAATGTTTCAGAAGAAACATATTGGAGGATATTTATTATATCGATCAAGGTATGTTGGGTTGAAAATTCAACTCTTGGGGCCTTATACTATCGGAGATACAACCTGTACAAGATAGGGTTCTGTAATCATCCTAAAATGAGTCATTGAGGCATTTTAGCTATAAAAATGTTTCCATAACATTTCATACCCTAAACATAGAAGGATATTTACAAATATTAGTAATGTATCTATGGTAAAAGGTTCAGCTTTTGGGTCATCTTAAATTTGTAGATACACCCTGTGTAAGATAGGGTATTTGACTAGTCCTATTGACTAGTCTCAAGAAGGTGTTCCAGGTAAAACAATCATAACTTCTTCCTAGAGTATCCAAATTGAGTGGGACT